>CM068382.1:35267020-35363930 GCA_034770075.1 Aralia elata | reverse complement strand
CTCCTAATCACCTCTTTCTTTGACAATTTGAAGGAACTAATGAACCAATAAGAAGGTCTCCCTAAATCAAGACTTGTGTAAGATGTACACATTGTTTTGAACGCGATAGTGATGAGATTGCTCCTTCTGATGCTAATCAAACTAGAACGAAGTAATAAGACTCCTAATCACCTCTTTCTTTGATAATTTAAAGGAAACTAACGAAAAAATAAGAAGCCTTCCCTAAATCGAGACTTGTGTTAGATGTACACATTGTTTTGAACGCGATAGTGATGACATTGCTCCTTTAGATGCTAATCAAACTAGAACGAAGTAATAAGACTCCAAATCACCTCTTTCTTTGATAATTTGAAGGAAACTAACGAAACAATAAGAAGGCTTCCTTAAATTGAGACTTGTGTGAGATGTACACATCGTTTTGAACGCGATAGTGATGAGATTGCTCCTTTAGATGCTAATCAAACTAGAACGAAGTAATATGATTCCTAATCACCTCTTTCTTTGAAAATTTGAACGAACTAATGAACCAATAAGAAGGTCTCCCTAAATCAAGACTTGTGTGAGATATACACATCGTTTTGAACGCGATAGTGATGATATTGCTCCTGTAGATGCTAATTAAACTAGAACGAAGTAATATGACTCCTAATCACCTCTTTCTTTGACAATTTGAAGGAACTAATGAACCAATAAGAAGGTCTCCCTAAATCAAGACTTGTGTGAGATGTACACATTGTTTTGAACACGATAGTGATAAGATTGCTCCTTCTGATGATAATCAAACTAGAACAAAGTAATAAGACTCCTAATCACCTTTTCGTTGACAATTTGAAAGAGACTAACGAAACAATAAGGTCTCCCTAAATCGAGACTTATGTGAGATGTACACATCGTTTTGAACGTGATAGTGATGAGATTGCTCCTTTGGATGCTAATCAAACCAGAATGAAGTAATAAGACTCCTAATCACCTGTTTCTTTGACAATTTGAAGGAACTAATGAACCAATAACAAGGTCTCCCTAAATCAAGACTTGTGTGAGATGTACACATTGTTTTGAACGCGATAGTGATGAGATTGCTCCTTTAGATGCTAATCAAACTAGAACGAAGTAATAAGACTCCAAATCACCTCTTTCTTTGATAATTTGAAGGAAACTAACGAAACAATAAGAAGGCTTCCTTAAATTGAGACTTGTGTGAGATGTACACATCGTTTTGAACGCGATAGTGATGAGATTGCTCCTTTAGATGCTAATCAAACTAGAACGAAGTAATATGATTCCTAATCACCTCTTTCTTTGAAAATTTGAACGAACTAATGAACCAATAAGAAGGTTTCCCTAAATCAAGACTTGTGTGAGATGTACACATTGTTTTGAACGCGATAGTGATGAGATTGCTCCTTCTGATGCTAATCAAACTAGAACGAAGTAATAAGACTCCTAATCACCTCTTTCTTTGACAATTTGAAAGAAACTAACGAAACAATAAGAAGATCTCCCTAAATCGAGACTTGTGTGAGATGTACACATCGTTTTGAACGTGATAGTGATGAGATTGCCTCTTTGGATGCTAATCAAACTTGAACGAAGTAATAAGACTCCTAATCACCTCTTTCTTTGACAGTTTGAAGGAACTAATGAACCAATAAAAAGGCTTCCCTAAATCGAGACTTGTGTGAGATGTACACATTATTTTGAACGCGATAGTGATGAGATTGCGACTTTGGATGCTAATCAAACTAGAACGAAGTAATAAGACTCCTAATCAACTCTTTCTTTGATAATTTGAAGGAGACTAACGAAACAATAAGAAGGTCTCCCTAAATCGAGACTTGTGTGAGATGTACACATTGTTTTGAACGCCATAATGATGAGATTGCTCCTTTTGATGCTAATCAAACTAGAACGAAGTAATAAGACTCCTAATCACCTCTTTCTTTGATAATTTAAAAGAAATTAACGAAACAACTCCATTCCATTACCTAGCCTCGGGCTGTGAGGAATAATATAATTAGGTTAGGTTTTGGCTTCCTTTTTTTTTTTTTTTTTTTTGATAAACGGGTCCCACTTGTCTTATTTCAGTTCAAGACTATTCTCCATGCTGCTTTTGCAGATACACGAGTCCCTCTTGCAGCTGAATTTTGATTTTTGGTCCTTTTGTCGTTATTATATATACATATCTAACTCAGTTATGTATTTTAGTTGTTTTCCTTTGCCTAGCCTCGGGTTGTGAGGAATATCTTTTTTAGGTTAGGCATTTGGTTTCCTAGATCTTTCTAGGTGTTTTAGTCTTCTCGGGAGAAGAGGACTATGTTATGATTTTCATTGTAATATCTTTAGTTTTTTTGCATATTTATACAGAACAAAATTTAGCAAAAAAAAAAAACTAACGAAACAATAAGAAGGTCTCCCTAAATTGAGACTTGTGTGAGATGTACACATCGTTTTGAACGTGATAGTGATGAGATTGCTCCTTCTGATGCTAATCAAACTAGAACGAAGTAATAAGACTCCTAATCACCTCTTTCTTTAAAAATTTGAAGGAAACTAACGAAACAATTAGAATGTCTCCCCAAATCGAGACTTGTGTGAGATGTACACATCATTTTGAACACCATAGTGATGAGATTGCTCCTTTGGATACTAATCAAACTAGAACGAAGTAATATGACTCCTAATCACCTCTTTCTTTGACAATTTGAAAGAAACTAACGAAACAATTAGAAGGTCTCCCTAAATCAAGACTTGTGTGAGATGTACACATTGTTTTGGACACGATAGTGATGAGATTGCTCCTTCTGATGCTAATCAAACTAGAACGAAGTAATAAGACTCCTAATAACCTCTTTCTTTGACAATTTGAAGGAACTAATGAACCCATAAGAAGGTCTCCCTAAATCAAGACTTGTGTGAGATGTACACATTATTTTGAACGCGATAGTGATGAGATTGCTTCTTCTGATGCTAATCAAACTAGAACGAAGTAATAAGACTCCTAATCACCTCTTTCTTTGACAATTTGAAGGAACTAATGAACCAATAAGAAGGTCTCCCTAAATCAAGACTTGTGTGAGATGTACACATTGTTTTGAACGCGATAGTGATGAGATTGCTCCTTCTGATGCTAATCAAACTAGAACGAAGTAATAAGACTCCTAATCACCTCTTTCTTTGATAATTTGAAGGAAACTAACGAAACAATAAGAAGGCTTCCCTAAATCAAGACTTGTGTGAGATGTACACATCGTTTTGAACGCCATAGTGATGAGATTGCGACTTTGGATGCTAATCAAACTAGAACGAAGTAATAAGACTCCTAATCACCTCTTTCTTTGACAATTTGAAAGAAACTAACGAAACAATAAGAAGGTCTCCCTAAATCAAGACTTGTGTGAGATGTACACATTGTTTTGAACGCGATAGTGATGAGATTGCTTCTTCTGATGCTAATCAAACTAGAACGAAGTAATAAGACTCCTAATCACCTCTTTCTTTGACAATTTGAAGGAACTAATGAACCAATAAGAAGGTCTCCCTAAATCAAGACTTGTGTGAGATGTACACATTATTTTGAACGCGATAGTGATGAGATTGTTCCTTCTGATGCTAATCAAACTAGAACGAAGTAATAAGACTCCTAATCACCTCTTTCTTTGATAATTTGAAGGAAACTAACGAAACAATAAGAAGGTCTCCCTAAATCGAGACTTGTGTGAGATGTACACATCGTTTTGAACGCCATAGTGATGAGATTGCTCCTTCTGATGCTAATCAAACTAGAACGAAGTAATAAGACTCCTAATCACCTCTTTCTTTGACAATTTGAAGGAACTAATGAAGCAATAAGAAGGTCTCCCTAAATTAAGACTTGTGTGAGATGTACACATCGTTTTGAACGCGATAGTGATGATATTGCTCCTTTAGATGCTAATCAAACTAGAACGAAGTAATATGACTCCTAATGACCTCTTTCTTTGACAATTTTAGGGAACTAACGAACCAATAAGAAGGTCTCCCTAAATCAAGACTTGTGTGAGATGTACACATTGTTTTGAACGCGATAGTGATGAGATTGCTCCTTCTGATGCTAATCAAACTAGAACGAAGTAATAAGACTCCTAATCACCTCTTTCTTTGACAATTTGAAGGAACTAATGAACCCATAAGAAGGTCTCCCTAAATCAAGACTTGTGTGAGATGTACACATTATTTTGAACGCGATAGTGATGAGATTGCTCCTTCTGATGCTAATCAAACTAGAACGAAGTAATAAGACTCCTAATCACCTCTTTCTTTGACAATTTGAAGGAACTAATGAACCAATAAGAAGGTCTTCCTAAATCAAGACTTGTGTGAGATGTACACATTGTTTTGAACGCGATAGTGATGAGATTGTCCCTTCTGATGCTAATCAAACTAGAACGAAGTAATAAGACTCCTAATCACCTCTTTCTTTGATAATTTGAAGGAAACTAACGAAACAATAAGAAGGCTTCCCTAAATCAAGACTTGTGTGAGATGTACACATTGTTTTGAACGCGATAGTGATGATATTGCTCCTTTAGATGCTAATCAAACTAGAACGAAGTAATATGACTTCTAATCACCTCTTTCTTTGACAATTTGAAGGAACTAATGAACCAATAAGAAGGTCTCCCTAAATCAAGACTTGTGTGAGATGTACACATTGTTTTGAACGCGATAGTGATGATATTGCTCCTTTAGATGCTAATCAAACTAGAACGAAGTAATATGACTCCAAATCACCTCTTTCTTTGATAATTTGAAAGAAACTAACGAAACAATAAGAAGGTCCCCCTAAATCAAGACTTGTGTGAGATGTACACATCGTTTGGAACGCGATAGTGATGAGATTGCTCCTTCTGATGCTAATCAAACTAGAACGAAGTAATAAGACTCCTAATCACCTCTTTCTTTGACAATTTGAAAGAAACTAACGAAACAATAAGAAGGTCTCCCTAAATCGAGACTTGTGTGAGATGTACACATCGTTTTGAACGCGATAGTGATGAGATTGCTCCTTCTGATGCTAATCAAACTAGAACGAAGTAATAAGACTCCTAATCACCTCTTTCTTTGACAATTTGAAAGAAACTAACGAAACAATAAGAAGGTCTCCCTAAATCGAGACTTGTGTGAGATGTACACATTATTTTGAACGCGATAGTGATGAGATTGCGACTTTGGATGCTAATCAAACTAGAACGAAGTAATAAGACTCCAAATCACCTCTTTCTTTAATAATTTGAAGGAAACTAACGAAACAATAAGAAGGTCTCCCTAAATCGAGACTTGTGTGAGATGTATACATCGTTTTGAATGTGATAGTGATGAAATTGCTCCTTCTGATGCTAATCAAACTAGAACAAAGTAATAAGATTCCTAATCACCTCTTTCTTTGACAATTTGAAAGAAACTAACGAAACAATAAGAAGGTCTCCCTAAATCGAGACTTGTGTGAGATGTACACATCGTTTTGAACGTGATAGTGATGAGATTGCTCCTTTGGATGCTAATCAAACTAGAACGAAGTAATATGACTCCTAATCACCTCTTTCTTTGACAATTTGAAGGAACTAATGAACCAATAAGAAGGTCTCCCTAAATCAAGACTTGTGTGAGATGTACACATCGTTTTGAACGCGATAGTGATGATATTGCTCCTTCTGATGCTAATCAAACTAGAACGAAGTAATATGACTTCTAATCACCTCTTTCTTTGACAATTTGAAGGAACTAATGAACCAATAAGAAGGTCTCCCTAAATCAAGACTTGTGTGAGATGTACACATTGTTTTGAACGCGATAGTGATGAGATTGCTCCTTCTGATGCTAATCAAACTAGAACGAAGTAATAAGACTCCTAATCACCTCTTTCTTTGACAATTTGAAGGAACTAATGAACCCATAAGAAGGTCTCCCTAAATCAAGACTTGTGTGAGATGTACACATTGTTTTGAACGCGATAGTGATGAGATTGCTCCTTCTGATGCTAATCAAACTAGAACGAAGTAATAAGACTCCTAATCACCTCTTTCTTTGACAATTTGAAGGAACTAATGAACCAATAAGAAGGTCTCCCTAAATCAAGACTTGTGTGAGATGTACACATTGTTTTGAACGCGATAGTGATGAGATTGCTCCTTCTGATGCTAATCAAACTAGAACGAAGTAATAAGACTCCTAATCACCTCTTTCTTTGATAATTTGAAGGAAACTAACGAAACAATAAGAAGGCTTCCCTAAATCAAGACTTGTGTGAGATGTACACATCGTTTTGAACGCCATAGTGATGAGATTGCTTCTTTGGATGCTAATCAAACTAGAACGAAGTAATATGACTCCTAATCACCTCTTTCTTTGACAATTTGAAAGAAACTAACGAAACAATAAGAAGGTCTCCCTAAATCGAGACTTGTGTGAGATGTACACATCGTTTTGAACGCGATAGTGATGAGATTGCTCCTTCTAATGCTAATCAAACTAGAACGAAGTAATAAGACTCCTAATCACCTCTTTCTTTGACAATTTGAAGGAAACTAACGAAACAATTAGAAGGTCTCCCTAAATCGAGACTTGTGTGAGATGTACACATCATTTTGAACGCCATAGTGATGAGATTGCTCCTTTGGATGCTAATCAAACTAGAACGAAGTAATATGACTCCTAATCACCTCTTTCTTTGACAATTTGAAGGAACTAATGAAGCAATAAGAAGGTCTCCCTAAATCAAGACTTGTGTGAGATGTACACATCGTTTTGAACGCGATAGTGATGATATTGCTCCTTTAGATGCTAATCAAACTAGAACGAAGTAATATGACTCCTAATCACCTCTTTCTTTGACAATTTGAGGGAACTAACGAACCAATAAGAAGGTCTCCCTAAATCAAGACTTGTGTGAGATGTACACATTGTTTTGAACGCGATAGTGATGAGATTGCTCCTTCTGATGCTAATCAAACTAGAACGAAGTAATAAGACTCCTAATCACCTCTTTCTTTGACAATTTGAAGGAACTAATGAACCCATAAGAAGGTCTCCCTAAATCAAGACTTGTGTGAGATGTACACATTGTTTTGAACGCGATAGTGATGAGATTGCTCCTTCTGATGCTAATCAAACTAGAACGAAGTAATAAGACTCCTAATCACCTCTTTCTTTGACAATTTGAAGGAACTAATGAACCAATAAGAAGGTCTCCCTAAATCAAGACTTGTGTGAGATGTACACATTGTTTTGAACGCGATAGTGATGAGATTGCTCCTTCTGATGCTAATCAAACTAGAACGAAGTAATAAGACTCCTAATCACCTCTTTCTTTGACAATTTGAAAGAAACTAACGAAACAATAAGAAGGTCTCCCTAAATCGAGACTTGTGTGAGATGTACACATCGTTTTGAACGTGATAGTGATGAGATTGCTCCTTTGGATGCTAATCAAACTAGAACGAAGTAATAAGACTCCTAATCACCTCTTTCTTTGACAATTTGAAGGAACTAATGAACCAATAAGAAGGTCTCCCTAAATCAAGACTTGTGTGAGATGTACACATCGTTTTGAACGCGATAGTGATGATATTGCTCCTTTAGATGCTAATCAAACTAGAACGAAGTAATATGACTCCTAATCACCTCTTTCTTTGACAATTTGAGGGAACTAACGAACCAATAAGAAGGTCTCCCTAAATCAAGACTTGTGTGAGATGTACACATTGTTTTGAACGCGATAGTGATGAGATTGCTCCTTCTGATGCTAATCAAACTAGAACGAAGTAATAAGACTCCTAATCACCTCTTTCTTTGACAATTTGAAGGAACTAATGAACCCATAAGAAGGTCTCCCTAAATCAAGACTTGTGTGAGATGTACACATTGTTTTGAACGCGATAGTGATGAGATTGCTCCTTCTGATGCTAATCAAACTAGAACGAAGTAATAAGACTCCTAATAACCTCTTTCTTTGATAATTTGAAGGAAACTAATGAACCCATAAGAAGGTCTCCCTAAATCAAGACTTGTGTGAGATGTACACATTGTTTTGAACGCGATAGTGATGAGATTGCTCCTTCTGATGCTAATCAAACTAGAACGAAGTAATAAGACTCCTAATCACCTCTTTCTTTAATAATTTGAAGGAAACTAACGAAACAATAAGAAGGCTTCCCTAAATCAAGACTTGTGTGAGATGTACACATCGTTTTGAACGCCATAGTGATGAGATTGCTCCTTTGGATGCTAATCAAACTAGAACGAAGTAATAAGACTCCTAATCACCTCTTTCTTTGACAATTTGAAAGAAACTAACGAAACAATAAGAAGGTCTTCCTAAATCGAGACTTGTGTGAGATGTACACAACGTTTTGAACGCGATAGTGATGAGATTGTTCCTTCTAATGCTAATCAAACTAGAACGAAGTAATAAGACTCCTAATCACCTCGTTCTTTAACAATTTGAAGGAAACTAACGAAACAATTAGAAGGTCTCCCCAAATCGAGACTTGTGTGAGATTTACACATCATTTTGAACGCCATAGTGATGAGATTGCTCCTTTGGATGCTAATCAAACTAGAACGAAGTAATATGACTCCTAATCACCTCTTTCTTTGACAATTTGAAGGAACTAATGAAGCAATAAGAAGGTCTCCCTAAATTAAGACTTGTGTGAGATGTACACATCGTTTTGAACGCGATAGTGATGATATTGCTCCTTTAGATGCTAATCAAACTAGAACGAAGTAATATGACTCCTAATGACCTCTTTCTTTGACAATTTTAGGGAACTAACGAACCAATAAGAAGGTCTCCCTAAATCAAGACTTGTGTGAGATGTACACATTGTTTTGAACGCGATAGTGATGAGATTGCTCCTTCTGATGCTAATCAAACTGGAACGAAGTAATAAGACTCCTAATAACCTCTTTCTTTGACAATTTCAAGGAACTAATAAACCCATAAGAAGGTCTCCCTAAATCAAGACTTGTGTGAGATGTACACATTGTTTTGAACGCGATAGTGATGAGATTGCTCCTTCTGATGCTAATCAAACTAGAACAAAGTAGTAAGACTCCTAATCACCTCTTTCTATGACAATTTGAAGGAACTAATGAACCAATAAGAAGGTCTCCCTAAATCAAGACTTGTGTGAGATGTACACATTGTTTTGAACGCGATAGTGATGAGATTGTTCCTTCTGATGCTAATCAAACTAGAACGAAGTAATAAGACTCCTAATCACCTCTTTCTTTGACAATTTGAAAGAAACTAACGAAACAATAAGAAGGTCTCCCTAAATCGAGACTTGTGTGAGATGTACATATCGTTTTGAACGTGATAGTGATGAGATTGCTCCTTTGGATGCCAATCAAACTAGAACGAAGTAATATGACTCCTAATCACCTCTTTCTTTGACAATTTGAAGGAACTAATGAAGCAATAAGAAGGTCTCCCTACATTAATACTTGTGTGAGATGTACACATCGTTTTGAACGCGATGGTGATGATATTGCTCCTTTAGATGCTAATCAAACTAGAACGAAGTAATATGACTCCTAATCACCTCTTTCTTTGACAATTTGAGGGAACTAACGAACCAATAAGAAGGTCTCCCTAAATCAAGACTTGTGTGAGATGTACACATTATTTTGAACGCGATAGTGATGAGATTGCTCCTTCTGATGCTAATCAAACTAGAACGAAGTAATAAGACTCCTAATCACCTCTTTCTTTGACAATTTGAAGGAACTAATGAACCAATAAGAAGGTCTCCCTAAATCAAGACTTGTGTGAGATGTACACATTGTTTTGAACGCGATAGTGATGAGGTTTCTCCTTCTGATGCTAATCAAACTAGAACGAAGTAATAAGACTCCTAATCACCTCTTTCTTTGACAATTTGAAGGAACAAATGAACCCATAAGAAGGTCTCCCTAAATCAAGACTTGTGTGAGATGTACACATTGTTTTGAACGCGATAGTGATGAGATTGCTCCTTCTGATGCTAATCAAACTAGAACGAAGTAATAAGACTCCTAATCACCTCTTTCTTTAATAATTTGAAGGAAACTAACGAAACAATAAGAAGGCTTCCCTAAATCAAGACTTGTGTGAGATGTACACATCGTTTTGAACGCCATAGTGATGAGATTGCTCCTTTGGATGCTAATCAAACTAGAACGAAGTAATAAGACTCCTAATCACCTCTTTCTTTGACAATTTAAAAGAAACTAACGAAACAATAAGAAGGTCTTCCTAAATCGAGACTTGTGTGAGATGTACACAACGTTTTGAACGCGATAGTGATGAGATTGTTCCTTTTGATGCTAATCAAACTAGAACGAAGTAATAAGACTTCTAATCACCTCTTTCTTTAACAATTTGAAGGAAACTAACGAAACAATTAGAAGGTCTCCCCAAATCGAGACTTGTGTGAGATTTACACATCATTTTGAACGCCATAGTGATGAGATTGCTCCTTTGGATGCTAATCAAACTAGAACGAAGTAATATGACTCCTAATCACCTCTTACTTTGAAAATTTGAAGGAACTAATGAAGCAATAAGAAGGTCTCCCTAAATTAAGACTTGTGTGAGATTTACACATCGTTTTGAACGCGATAGTGATGATATTGCTCCTTTAGATGCCAATCAAACTAGAACGAAGTAATATGACTCCTAATGACCTCTTTCTTTTACAATTTGAGGGATCTAACGAACCAATAAGAAGGTCTCCCTAAATCAAGACTTGTGTGAGATGTACACATTGTTTTGAACGCGATAGTGATGAGATTGCTCCTTCTGATGCTAATCAAACTAGAACGAAGTAATAAGACTCCTAATAACCTCTTTCTTTGACAATTTCAAGGAACTAATAAACACAAAAGAAGGTCTCCCTAAATCAAGACTTGTGTGAGATGTACACATTGTTTTGAACGCGATAGTGATGAGATTGCTCCTTCTGATGCTAATCAAACTAGAACAAAGTAGTAAGACTCCTAATCACCTCTTTCTATGACAATTTGAAGGAACTAATGAACCAATAAGAAGGTCTCCCTAAATCAAGACTTGTGTGAGATGTACACATTGTTTTGAACGCGATAGTGATGAGATTGTTCCTTCTGATGCTAATCAAACTAGAACGAAGTAATAAGACTCCTAATCACCTCTTTCTTTGATAATTTGAAGGAAACTAACGAAACAATAAGAAGGTCTCCCTAAATCAAGACTTGTGTGAGATGTACACATTGTTTTGAACGCGATAGTGATGAGATTGCTCCTTTAGATGCTAATCAAACTAGAACGAAGTAATATGACTCCTAATCACCTCTTTCTTTGACAATTTGAAGGAACTAATGAACCAATAAGAAGGTCTCCCTAAATCAAGACTTGTGTGAGATGTACACATTGTTTTGAACACGATAGTGATGATATTGCTCCTTTAGATGCTAATCAAACTAGAACGAAGTAATAAGACTCCAAATCACCTCTTTCTTTGATAATTTGAAGGAAACTAACGAAACAATAAGAAGGCTTCCCTAAATCTAGACTTGTGTGAGATGTACACATTATTTTGAACGCGATAGTGATGAGATTGCGACTTTGGATGCTAATCAAACTAGAACGAAGTAATAAGACTCCAAATCACCTCTTTCTTTGATAATTTGAAGGAAACTAACGAAACAATAAGAAGGTCTCCCTAAATCGAGACTTGTGTGAGATGTATACATCGTTTTGAACGTGATAGTGATGAGATTGCTCCTTCTGATGCTAATCAAACTAGAACAAAGTAATAAGACTCCTAATCACCTCTTTCTTTGACAATTTGTAAGAAACTAACGAAACAATAAGAAGGTCTCCCTAAATCGAGACTTGTGTGAGATGTACACATCGTTTTGAACGTGATAGTGATGAGATTGCTCCTTTGGATGCTAATCAAACTAGAACGAAGTAATATGACTCCTAATCACTTCTTTCTTTGACAATTTGGAGGAACTAATGAAGCAATAAGAAGGTCTCCCTACATTAAGACTTGTGTGAGATGTACACATCGTTTTGAACGCGATAGTGATGATATTGCTCCTTTAGATGCTAATCAAACTAGAACGAAGTAATATGACTCCTAATCACCTCTTTCTTTGACAATTTGAAGGAACTAATGAACCAATAAGAAGGTCTCCCTAAATAAAGACTTGTGTGAGATGTACACATTGTTTTGAACGCGATAGTGATGAGATTGCTCCTTCTGATGCTAATCAAACTAGAACGAAGTAATAAGACTCCTAATCACCTCTTTCTTTGACAATTTGAAGGAACAAATGAACCCATAAGAAGGTCTCCCTAAATCAAGACTTGTGTGAGATGTACACATTGTTTTGAACGCGATAGTGATGAGATTGCTCCTTTGGATGCTAATCAAACTAGAACGAAGTAATAAGACTCCTAATCACCTCTTTCGATGACAATTTGAAGGAACTAATGAACCAATAATAAGGTCTCCCTAAATCAAGACTTGTGTGAGATGTACACATTGTTTTGAACGCGATAGTGATGAGATTGTTCTTTCTGATGCTAATCAAACTAGAACGAAGTAATAAGACTCCTAATCACCTCTTTCTTTGATAATTTGAAGGAAACTAACGAAACAAAAAGAAAGCTTCCCTAAATCAAGACTTTTGTGAGATGTAGACATTGTTTTGAACGCGATAGTGATGAGATTGTTCCTTCTGATGCTAATCAAACTAGAACGAAGTAATAAGACTCCTAATCACCTCTTTCTTTGACAATTTGAAAGAAACTAACGAAACAATAAGAAGGCTTCCCTAAATCGAGACTTGTGTTAGATGTACACATTATTTTGAACGCGATAGTGATGATATTGCTCCTTTAGATGCTAATCAAATTAGAACAAAGTAATAAGACTCCAAATCACCTCTTTCTTTGATAATTTGAAGGAAACTAACGAAACAATAAGAAGGCTTCCCTAAATCGAGACTTGTGTGAGATGTACACATTATTTTGAACGCGGTATTGATGAGAATGCGACTTTGGATGCTAATCAAACTAGAACGAAGTAATAAGACTCCAAATCACCTCTTTCTTTGATAATTTGAAGGAAACTAACGAAACAATAAGAAGGTCTCCCTAAATCGAGACTTGTGTGAGATGTACACATTATTTTGAACGCGATAGTGATGAGATTGCGACTTTGGATGCTAATCAAACTAGAACGAAGTAATAAGACTCCAAATCACCTCTTTCTTTGGATCCATGTGAACTTGAATCGACCAATCAGATACAAGCATGATGCAATCATGACATCATCTTCAAAGTAGCACAAAGATGATGTCATAATAATGTCACATTGGACGATGATGCAAGCGATGATGTCACGTTGGATGATGAGGTAAGCAGTGATGTCACAAAGGACGATGATGCAGGCGATGATGTCGTGGATTAATGCAAAAAGACCATTATTCCCTAACTTAGGAAATCCTATAAATAGAAGCCCATCCCATCTTCATTTCTCACCAATTCACAAAATCAAAGAGCAAAATTACTCTCTAGATATATTTCAAGTATTGATAGTTGCCAATAAATAGTTAAAACTTCCAATTTCAAAAGGTACTCATCTTAGTAGTTATAATGTTCGATTTCAATTCGTAGTTATAACTAATTATACATTTTAGTAGTAGTTATAATGTCAAAATTTATTTTATAGCTAGTGTAGTATATATCATGATCACTAGTAGTTATAATGTCTAAATCATTACAACTATAGTGATGAAATGATCAAATCGTAAGTAGTTATCATGTTCAAAATTTTCTTCATGTTCTTCGTGTGTTCTTGAGTAAATGTCATAAATCTAATATAAGTAGGTTTATGATTTTGGTATTTTTATGTTATAAAGTGTTATTGAGTCTTAGAACATGTTATCTTAACAAATTAATGCTAGTGGTACCATGTTTCACATGGTTAACCCAAGATATTTTGATCAAAGTAGACTCATAGACCCTTCTGCCCATTTTCCGAAATTTTAAAGTCCAAATCTGCTTCTGTAATATAAAGAAAGTTGTAGAGGGGGAAATTCTAATGAATTTAGATTCAAGAATCACCCAAAAATATTTTGAAACGAAGAAGTTATGACAGTTTCCGTAAAGGACGTCAAAACTGAAAATTTCTTAGAGGCTCTCGGGTTTAAGGACTTAAAAATGAGTTTTTGTGCTAGGGTGTTATGGAGCCTATAATGTGACGCTCCCAAATCTCTACACTCCCCTGTAGCAGATCTGGTGCTCACGTGGAACTATACAACTATAAATATTCAATAAAATATGACTTCTATCTATCCAAGGTTCACAGTATCCCATAACAGATAATAATTCTCGTCAGAACGTTATCCGTGTTTGGATACCCTCACTTGAATGTACAGATTCATATCTTGTGGATATCTCTTTCATATCAATATTTCCTATCTATCTGACATTCACAGTATTAATGATAAGATTATCCATAGAACTGAGGGGCGCATTCCGGTAAAGATGGCACCTTACCGGCGCTCATTAAGTGTAACCCCGGAGCTTATAGGACTCTCAACATCATTTAAATACCCTCATTCAGATGTATAGTTCATATAGACACTGTATTTAACTTTGTACAACTATTCTAAAGAATTTAAAGATTAGAGTATAACGCATTCTATAACATAAAGGATCATAATATATTACATAACATTTTGTTCGGTTACATCATTCGTTATACTAAGTTATTAGAATAACAAGTCTTTAAAAAGACTTAAAGTATACAACAATAAACATTAAAGCTAATAAGCATGGCTTTTCCCCTTGTTAGTCCCAGACGTGCCAGGGATATCATTTATAGCTGCAAAAGAAGATATGCGCAAGAATGAGCTACAAATGCTCAGCAAGTTCATTTAAATATGTAAACACCATGTGTTTGATTTGAAAGATGTCAATGATGTATACTGAGGGTTCTGTACATGAACCATATATTTCATTTAGTTCTATCAGTCTTTAATGACTTAGAACCATTTGAGTTTTGGATATCTGGTAGGTGATCAGCCTCACCAATATCCTAGGAGTATGCATATCATCCTACCAATTTATGTTGATATATTATCAACTGTTAGTCACCTTATATTAAGGGAATTTCGTCACCTTATTTTAAGGGAAAATTTCGGGTTCACCTTACATCAAGGTGTTCCATTTCTCAGTATCAGATGTCGTACCAAACAATTTGGCTTGACACAACAATTTAAGCTCGAACAAGCAATATATGAATAATAATTCATTTCTTAAGTTATGCTGAACAAGAAGCAATAACTTCACAATAATTGATAGCAAGATGTATAATACTTGCTTAATATAAATTGAGAAAGGTTAGGACACTTGCCTTAGCGTAGCTCACTATAATTTTAGTACAATCGGTCAACGCACGTAGTCTACGTATACCAATAATAAGCGTTAGCACGTATATAAACATGTATCACGCTAATCTACACAAGTTTCATTAAGGTTCGACGTTGATTCGGTATCTCGGTCGCATCCTTAATGGCTAAACACATAGATTGTTCGATAAAACTTCATTTGGAAGTCGAATTATTAGTCTAAATAATTTAATTATTATTTCTAACATTTTTAGAAGCTTGATATTATTTTTAAATAATTTTTACAAGCTTAGGAATATTTTTAAATGATTTAATTATCATTTAGAATAATTTTAAAACATTTAATATGTTATTTAAATAATTTATTTATCATTTAGAATATTTTTAGATATTTAAAATATTATTTAAATGATTTATTTATCATTTATAATATTTTTAGAAAGATAGAATATTATTTAAATGATTTATTTTATCATTAATAATATTCTTAGAATTTATTTTATCATTATAATAATTTAAGTATTACTTATAATAATTTTCAAAACTTAATTTGATATTTAAATGATTTAATTATCATTTAAAATAATTTTTAAATACTTAATATATTATTTAAATGATTTATTTATCATTAATAATATTTAAATATTTAATATTTTATTTAATTATTATATATAATAATTTTATTTACCTTAATATCATTTTAAATAATTAATATAATTATTTAATAATTTAATACCATTTTTAAATAATTAAAACAATTATTAAATGATTTATCATAATTATTAATTATTATTTAATTAAATTAAATAATATTTCAGAATATAAAAAAATATTAAAAATAAATTTTTATAATTTAAAAATGAATTTTCGGATTTATTTATTAATTATTAATATTTATTTAATATTTATTTTATATTTTATAATTTATTTAATTAATTTTTATTTTATTTTTATTAAAAATCCGTCGCTAAAGGGCTTTAGCGACGGTCTGCTTATTTTTCTTAGTTTCTGGGTTTTCACATGCATTTCGTCGCTAAAGGTGTTCTTCATGAAGAACACCTGGTCAACGCTGGTCAGCCTACTTTGATCTCAAATTTCTCCTTGATGCTTAAAGGTTTGTGTTTGATTCTTGTTGCTAGTTACAGTTTATATGGTAGAGAGTAACGACATGTGTTGTTTGAGATCAAACAACATCATTTGATGCCATTTAAATTTGGTCAAACTAGCAGGGACCAACTGTTCTTGAGAATTTCTGGGTAACCCAGAAATTCATGAGTCAGGTTCGGTCAAGGCACTTTGACCACGATTTCTGGCTAGATTAATTATTGTTCATGTGTTTTAATGTTATGAGGTTGTTATCTATGTAGCATACAACAAGTCTAAGCAAATAAATTACCCAAAATATCTCGTTTAGGCCAAATCTGGGCAGCATGAACTTCTGACAAACCTTGTCAGAGTTCTTCAAAAGATTTCTGGGTTGCCCAGAAATCTGCCAATCCGAACGGTCAAAGGACTTTTGACCGATCATAACTTCATTTCTAGACATTCTTTTACTACAATTCAAGTTGGATATTATAGACCTCATATCAGGCTACACATACAAACATTAAAACAGATCTAACACATAAATTAAGCCGATCAAACCGCCTGACAAAGTAGCTTGTCAGACTGTTCTTGACTGCCAAGAACAGTTTGAGTTTTTGGCTTGATTTTCATATCTAGATGTTATGTAAACATGTTTTGACCGCCCAGATCACTAAATAACATATTAACAAGTATTCCTAAACATCTAAAACACAAAAATTTTGCAGGTTTGAAGATCAAACATAAATTAGGGTTTTGTGCACCTTTTTCTTTAAAATTTGATTTCTGATCTTGGCTACTGATCTTGTGATTGCAGAGGCTTGTTATGGCTGGTACTATAGGTGTTTAGGGTTTGTAAATTCGTAGGTTAAATGACCAGCTTGATGTTCTATTTATAGCAACTTCCAATTTAGGGTTTTTAGGTCATTTCTCACATTCTTGCCTCCACAAATATCTAACTCCTTAACTTGTACTGCTCAAATCTGATCCTAGCTTATCATGCTTGTGCTGGAGTGTGTCAAGCACAAGCTTGCACACTCCTAGCTTAATTTTTATTGGCTAGGAATTTATTTTTCACTTATTTACTTACTAATTAAATCTAGATTTTTGTTAATCATGATTAGGATGTTAATTTAAGTTTAGTAATACCTTAATTAATGTTATATATCATAATTAAGGTTTTACACTTCATAAATTAGGGTTATTGAACCAAATTAGGGTTTTAGGGTTCCGAATTAGGGTTTAGGGTTTTCAATCCTATAATTAGGGTTTTAATCTTTCGTTTAGGTTTTAATTTAACCTCAATAATTCATAATTAATATCATGTTTCATTATTTAGAATCTAAGTATATCAATTAAAATTCTTATACAATAATTAGGGTTTCGATTAAATAATTCGGATAATTTTATCAATTAGGGTTTTGAAATTTAGGGTTTCTATTTCCGTTTAACATTTTAAACCCTATTTAACTTATTTTAAAATTTTATCATTTAATATAATATTATATTAATGTCGAAGCACGACAAAGCACTTCGTCAATTCCAAGTACGACACAGCAGCTTATAAAACTAATTTACCGTAACGCTTCTTGGTGAATTCGCCGGAAGCACGACAAATCATTTTGTCCGATTAAGCACGACACAGCTACTTGGCGAAAATTTTTTATTTGACCTAATTGTTTAATAAAATACGAAATCACATAATACCAAGTCAGAACAAGAAATTTCATTTATTAAACACATAGTTTATATTTATAAATCTTATTAGGGTTCGAAATATTACATTCACCCCCACTAATAAGAATTTCGTCCTCGAAATTTACAGTGCAGTCTATGAAAATAAATGTGGGTAGTTATCTCGCATTTTACTCTCGAGCTCCCACGTAGCTTCCTCGACATTCTGATTTCTCCAGATAACCTTAACCGAAGGTATCTTTTTATTTCGCAAATTTTGTTCTTTCCTATCCACAATTTTAATAGGAACTTCCTTATACGATAAATCTCTCTCGATTTGAATGGGCTCATAATCGATAACGTGTTTATAATCAGGTTTGTACGGTCGTAACACGGACACATGAAACACGTTATGAATATGTTCTAGTTCAGGAGGTAGGGCTACCTCATAGGCTACCTCACCTATTCTCCTCAATATTTGAAATGGCCCAATAAATCTCGGACTCAATTTGCCCTTCTTGCCGAAACGTATTTTTCCCTTCCACGGAGATAATTTTAAGAACACGTGACTACCGACTTCGAAATCTTGTAACTTCCTGTGTTGATCAGCATATTTCTTCTGTCGATCTTGTGACGCTTGTAATCTTCCCCGTATAATTTGAACTACCTCCGTGGTTTGTTGCACTATTTCGGGTCCTAGCATTTGCCGTTCCCCAACCTCGTCCCAACATAAAGGCGTCCTACATTTTCTTCCATATAGGGCTTCAAATGGTGGCATTCCTATGCTGGCATGGTAGCTATTGTTGTATGCAAATTCTACCAAAGGTAATTGATCTTCCCAACTTTCCTTGAAATCCATGTTGCGAGTTTGCAACATGTCCTCTATTGATTAAATCGTTCTCTCACTCTGACCGTTTGTTTGTGGTGACAAATTGTGCTTAATCTCAACTAGGTTCCTAAGTGTTTCTGGAAACTTGTCTAAAAGTTCGGAGTAAATTAGGGATTTTGGTCTGCTACTATATAAACAGGGACTCCATGTCTAAAAATAATTTCATTGATGTACAGTTCGGCTAACTGGAGTAGACTGAAGTTGATTTTGATGATTAAGAAAATGAGCTAACTTGGTAAGACGATCTACAATTTCCCAAATGGCATTATGACCTTTCGGTGTATTTGGAAGACCTACTACGAAGTCCATGGTAATATGCTCCCATTTCCATTCAGGAATTTCTAAGGGTTGTAATAATCCACTCGGTTTCTGATGTTCAGCTTTAACCCTTTGACATGTTAAACATTTACTTACCCACTCCGCTATTTCTCTCTTCCTGTTAGTGTTAGGTTTGTACATAGCGCGAACATGTAATCTAATTACATAAATAGTGCGGAAGCGCGATAAAACGGATTTTAAAATTTTCATACAAACCATCACCATGATCATCCATGTGCTCAATTATCAATTAAACGAAAGAGATAGAGATTAAGAAATTATACCCTCGTAGAACCGTGCTTCCTCGGGTACAAGTTCACCTCCAATTCCTTCGCGTTGTCCTTGAATTTCACCGATTAAATTCCTTCCTTTGATCAACGTTAGCCACCCAAGTGTTTGGCCTCTAGAGGTGATCCACCAAGGAATAATAGTTATTCAAGAAGATGGGTGTTGGCAAAACCCTAGTTTCTATCTCTATAGAAATTGCAAGTACTCTCTCTCTCCAATTCTCATGGAAGAGTGTGTAAATTGTCTAACAATCTAATTGTCTGACTGTCTAACCGTGTAACCCTAAATCATAATAAGACTCCTCTTATTTATAGATATAGGGAACCCTCCTAAACTATTTAGGATTAGGGTTTTTATTTTAATTAAACTCCTTTAATTAATTGAACTCCTAATCCAATTAGGAATTCATGAGAGAGTACTTCTATTAATTAATTCCCAATCCCTATTAGGAATTAAATAATAGTAATTGTAATAATAATAATAATAAGACTCTTCTTATTAATTTATATTTAATATTTCCAAAATATTAAATAATAAATATTAAGCTATTTAATTTATTCTATCTCCATAGACTAAATTAAATACACTTAACTTATTATTACAATTATGCCATTTATTTCTTAAATAAATATTTTCCTTTTGCGGTGTGACCCTTTAGGTTCTCCATATTAAACCGGTTGTGAATAAATCAATTAGAACAATTCTAATCTTATTTAAATAAATAAATTAAACTATTTAATTCATTTAAATAAATAATATTTATTCTACAATAAGGGTAAGCCCCCTTAGCGATCAACGACTTTCCAGATAATATAGATTTCAACATTAATCATAAAAGAACCTTTCAGTGAATAGTTACCGTACAATTCAATCCTTCTACCATACAATGTCCCAATTAAATATAAGACATGGAATTACTGTCAAGTCTTATTTTATTTAATTATATGTATTTCGATTCTGAAATGCACAACTCTGATAATGCAAATTAGAAACTCCTTTCTAATTTCATTCTGCTTTGGCCAAAGACTTCTGAGTCGTCATTTATCGAATCACATAGGACATTCACTCCTTTTTACTAGAAGTGGTAGATTCTTTGTTGATCATTCACCTATCTCCATGTATAACTTATTATACCCAATCATACCCTTTGATATACCCTAAGGGTCTTAAGGGACATGTCAAAGTATAACTCATCATACACAAGATACTATGATGATCTCAAGTCCAAGGATCACTTGTACTACTATCACTTGAGGAATTCCTATTGACAGGCGAGTAAAACTCCATTAGGTATTCCTTAGCGAGCCACGTTCAGTGAACTTATTCTCTAATAAGCACCTACATACTTGCTTTAGTGTCTCCACACAAATGATTATGAGATCAATCATCCTCTTCATAAGAGCAAGCAACGTATGTACTAATCTATCCGGATTCACTAATCCCCTTTTTAGTAATCCAACGATTAGGAACAATTTTAGTTTGTGAGCTATCTAGAATTTAGATCTCATTAGCATGATCACCATCATGATTCTAAAAGCATTGCTCAAAACTATGGGTTTATCACATTTAATATAACAACACTATGTAGATAAAGTAAAATGCCTTTAATAGACGAATAAGATTACAAAGTATATGCTACATCATATCAAATATGATTGGCTTGTGTGCATACTACTTTCAATCTCCCACTTGCACTAAAGCCAATCGTCTTGGTATCTAATACCCTTCTTCTCTAAGTGACGATCATCCTGCTGTTTGGATAAAGCTTCAGTAAATGGATATGCAATGTTGTTCTTGAGAGTCCACTATCTCTATAGTGACTTCTTCTCTTTCAATGATTCTACTAATCAAATGAAAGTGCCGCAACACATGTTTGAATCCAAGATGAGACTTAGGAACTATTCCTAGTTCTGTGATGAACTTTTCATCCAAACAATCAACTTGCAGCTTCATTTACAGCTATATACTTTGTCTTTGTCACTAAACCAGCAACTCTTTGCTGTTTGGAACCTTTCTAATTCACTGCACCACCTTTCAAGGTAACGATTTACCTTAAAGTGGATTTGTTATCGTCTTGGTCAGTCTGAAAAAACTTGAGTCTGTTTAGCCCTCTAGTTTTAATTCAAACCTACCATGAATTATGATTACATCTTCAATACCGGTTAAGTACTTAAAGATGTTTATCACTATCTTACAGTGATCTTCTCCAGAATATGACTGATCAACATCAAGCCCGGTATATTCATTGCATACATGATAGTAACTCATGTGATCTCTCTTTCAATTGGGGACAATTTTAGAGAGATACACTCCATGGCTCATCATCATGAGACCTCTCTTGGAGTTTGCCATGCTAAACGCCTTTAGCATCAAATGAATATACGTTCCTTGGGTCAAGCCGAACATCCTTTTAAATCTATCTATATAGACTTATATCCCCAATTTATAGGATGCTCCTCCCAAGTCATTCATGGAGGAATGTTTAGACAATTTTATCTTTACTGATTGTAGCATTGGTGTGTTATTCCTTGTCAGTAGTATATCAACATATAATACCAAGAATGTCACAGCGCTCCCACTGACCCTTTTGTATACACTAGGTTCATTCCCGTTTTTGATAAAATCAAACTCTTTTGATTGTCTCATCAAAATGAATGTTCCATCTTTGAGAAGCTTGCTTCAATCCATCAATGGATCATTGTAGCTTAAAACACGATTTGCTTCAACCTTTGAAACAAATTCCTCTGGCTGTATCATACATACATTCTCCTCAAGTTTTCATTGAGGAAGGACGTCTCCACATCCATTTTGCCAGATTTTGTAATAAGCTGCAATCGCAAGTAAAATCCAAATGGACTTGAGCATTACCCGGTAATAAGGTTTTATCACAGTCAACTCCTTGACTTGAAAAACCTTTTAAACAGGTCTGGTCTTATAGGTCTCTACCTTGCCATTTTCCCCAGTCTTTCTCTTAAAAGACCCATATTCACACTCTAAGCTCTAAGCCCTTATGTGGAGTAACCAGAGTCTATACTTGGTTCTCATACATGGAGTCCATTTCGGATTTTATGGCCATCTACCATTTCTCTGAGTATCTTATACTCATAGCCTTATCGTATATAACTGGATCATCATCCTCTATGATGCGTACCTCATCATCATCCTCTATGATGAATCCATACCTCCCAGGTATCTTCGGTACTCTTCCAGATTTACGATTCGGTTGTGGTACAATAGGTCTATCTATAGGTTCCTCGGTTCGACTTAAAGTGCTTTGTGGTTCTTGAACTCTTTCAAGATCTATTACCCTCCCACTAGCTCCTTTGATGATAAACACCTTTATCTAAGAAGGAAGCGTGTAGGATTATAGTAATAATAATACCCTAAACTTACTTTAGGATATCCCACAAATCTGCACTTGTCAGATTTTATCCCAAACTTATCTTTGAAACCTTTTCACATAAGTTGGACAACCCCTTATCTTAACATATTTAAGACTAGGAATCCTCCCTATCCATAACCTTTATGGAGTTTTGGGGCCGGATTTTTGAGGTTACCTTATCTTGTAGATATGCAGCCGTTTCTAGGGCATAACCCCAGATGGATACTAGAATGTCGGTAAAAATCATTATGGACTGCACCATGTCCAACAAGGTACAATTTCTCCTTTTAGATACACCAATCATTTATTGCGTATCAGGAGGTTTCCATTATGAGAAAATACCATTTTGAGATGATCTAGAAACTTATTGCACAAGTATTCCTTCCTCGATCTGATCAAAGAATCTTAATACTTTGTCAATTTGTTTCACTTCTGAATTCTTTGAACATTTCAAATGATTCAGACTTGTATTTCATCAAATACACACATTCAACTCTTTGAATGACCATCTCCTTTTTCTTTTACTAGTTTGTTCAATTTACAAAATTATTTTTTTTCATGTAAGTCAAGTATACAAAGTCTATCAAGTAATCTTCCAGTTTCATACAAAACATTATCATTATAAATAGAACAACAATTATTCTTAAATATAATACCAGAACCTTCCTTGTCCAACAACGAAAGTAATAATGTTTCTAAAGAGAACTGGAACATAATAACAACTTATTAACTTAATAGACTTGCCCGTAGGCACTGCTAAACAATAAGTTCCTATGGTTAATGTAGCAACCTTTGCTCCATTACAACACATAAGATTACTACTTTGTTTAGCTTTCTACTTCTGCTTAGTCTCTGCATTGGATTGCATACGTGAGAACTACAGCCGGTATCCAATACCCAAGTAGAACCTTGACTTATAGAAAAATTTATTTTTAATCATGAACAAATCTATATCTGTAACCGAAGCTTCATTAAGCTTCTTCTGGCTAGCCTCTGTAAGATACTCCTTACAGTTTCCTTTCCAGTGTCCAGGCTTATTGCATTTGGAAGCAAACTCCTTTGCTATTTGCATCAGTCTTGTTCTTATTGTCCTTTGTTTTTGCCTTTCCATTTACCTTTTTTGAATTGTTCTTCTTTTAAGAAGATCCTTTGGCCCTCTTCCGCTCCTGGAAGAATCATCTACTAGTAAGACTTGGTCTTTCTTGGTTGGAAAGTGACTCTTTACAGTTTTCAACATGTTTAAGCAACTCAGGTAGGCTGACATATAGATTGTTCATGTGGAAATTCACAACAATTTGTGAGAAAGAGTCCGGAAGTGATTGCAAGATCAAATCTTGGATCAACTCTCCATCCATTAAAACCCAGTTGTCCCAATTGTTCAATCAGATTGATCATTTTAGGACATATGTCTGTACTGTAATGCCATTGGTCATTCTAGATCGGAAGAGCTCCCTAGATATCTGATATCTAATAGTCCTACTTTCCTCACCCTTCAACTCCTTGAAGGTGCAAGAATATAGCAGGAGCATCCATAGTTTCATGTTGACGCTGAAGCTCGTTACTCATGGATGTGAGCATGATGCATTGAGCCAACTGTGCATCATCTTGCCACTTTCTAAAAATAGCAATCTCTTCCTCAGAGGCATTGTCTGCAACCATTGCAGGAATAGACATATTAAGGACATAAGATAGCTTTTCAACCTTGAGAACTATTCTCAAATTTCTTAACCAGTCCTTTTAATACGGTCCGATTAATTAGCATCTAATATGCTCCGCAGTGATAGTGAATTAGACATTGTAAAATTCTATAAATGAATTTGTAATTTAACAACATTTTACCATACATTCATTTTTAATTAATTACCAAAATAAATTAGGTCTTTATTTTAAATTGATATCTCCCACTATTTTCATCAAACTATATTACCCTCAATATACAGTTCGGCAATTCTAATTAAAGATTTGCTAGTGAGACTAAGGATCCCATTTCAAATGTATATAGCCTTGTGGTGACACAACAAACGATATATAAATAAATAGGTAGACAACTATTGTCAATTACATCTCTATGTAACTCCTTGTATTTTGCCTCTTAGATTATTTTGATCAAGTGGTGACACATCCGAATCAAAATTATCCAAGTTAAGTCCATCCTAGCACTTTCATATATTCGAAAGAAAAACACTGTCCTTGTGGTGACACAACAAAACAACATCGTTCAGTTTATGTATAAGCATCAAATGTGATAAAGCAACATCTTAAATATTTTAATACTTGCCTTGTGGTGACACAACAAACTCATATTAAATATTTAATACTCTATCGCTTTACCATGCTAGAAGGCGACGTTCGATATTCCAAATATCTTTGAACGCTTAGGACTTAATATAATTTCTTTGAGGGGTTTGTTATTATATGTCTCATCTTGTTTAGCGCGCATGCACATATATATATAAAATACGCGTCATATTATTTAACATGCGAAGCATGTTGTATAATATATAATATATACATAGTAAGCATGCACATATAGAATACTATATTCTACCCGGATTGATTATGGACTTTTATTCTAGTTTGGTTCACTAGAGCCATCAAGTGAACCAAAAGGTCAAACTTAGGGTGCAAGAATAAAATTTAAATATAACTATTACATTTAAACCCGGGCTCCATTACAAACGGGTCTTCAAGCGCTCCTTGCTCCTTTGTCTCCAATTCTTCAAGTAATTCTAACTAAACCTATTACATAAACTATTTACAATAAATAGAAACCTTGATCAGCAGTCAAGGGGAAGTACATAGGAGGGAGATAGAATTTACATTAAGAAAAATTAGAGAAGACGAGGTACGCAGACCCCATTTATAAAAACCCATTCATTCAAGCATCCACTAAAATAAATCCAATCACACATTGGTCAGTAGTCCATAATCAATCCCTATTTATTATCATACATATCTCTATATGTATCAATAAATAACATTCATCTCATGAATAATAAAACTATTCCATATATGCATTGATATCAATTAATGGGCAATTAAAAGTTTACTAGAAATCCAATTTTTGAAACAAAATAAACCCCTTTATTTTAATCAAAATTTAAATCATAATAAACTTATTTATTTTATTTTATCCAATTTTGAATAAAAATAAACTCCTTTATTTTTAATCAAATTCCAAATCAAAATAAACTCTTTTATTTCAATTAACATGAAATCCAATTTCAAGTTCAAAACAAACTCTTTTATTTTAACTTAAAATTGTTGGAAAATAAAATATGTTGAATCCTATTCCTTATCAAAATAAACATCTTTATTTTTAAGGAAACATGGAATCCTATTCCATATGTGAATAAACTCTTTTATTCTAGGAAACATGGAATCCTATTCCATAGGTGAATAAACTCCTTTATTCTGATTTTTATCAATTAAATAAACCATTTATTTTAATTGAAGGAAAAATTATTTTTCGGATTCTGCTGTCCGGCGCAGCTGCGCCCAGAATGAACTGGGACACGGCGCAGCTGCGCTGAACCCCAGAAAAAACTGATTCTGGGTATGGGCGCAGCTGCGCTCCAGAATGAACTGGAGCCGGCGCAGCTGCGCCGCGACGCTGATTCAGAAAAATTTATTCTGCCCAAAAATTTCGATCCAATCGCATATCATACACACATGGAATAATCATAATCGATAATTAGCACAAGGTTAGGCTCTGATACCATTGTTAGGTTTGTACATAGCGCGAACATGTAATCTAATTACATAAATAGTGCGGAAGCGCGATAAAACGGATTTTAAAATTTTCATACAAACCATCACCATGATCATCCATGTGCTCAATTATCAATTAAACGAAAGAGATAGAGATTAAGAAATTATACCCTCGTAGAACCGTGCTTCCTCGGGTACAAGTTCACCTCCAATTCCTTCGCGTTGTCCTTGAATTTCACCGATTAAATTCCTTCCTTTGATCAACGTTAGCCACCCAAGTGTTTGGCCTCTAGAGGTGATCCACCAAGGAATAATAGTTATTCAAGAAGATGGGTGTTGGCAAAACCCTAGTTTCTATCTCTATAGAAATTGCAAGTACTCTCTCTCTCCAATTCTCATGGAAGAGTGTGTAAATTGTCTAACAATCTAATTGTCTGACTGTCTAACCGTGTAACCCTAAATCATAATAAGACTCCTCTTATTTATAGATATAGGGAACCCTCCTAAACTATTTAGGATTAGGGTTTTTATTTTAATTAAACTCCTTTAATTAATTGAACTCCTAATCCAATTAGGAATTCATGAGAGAGTACTTCTATTAATTAATTCCCAATCCCTATTAGGAATTAAATAATAGTAATTGTAATAATAATAATAAGACTCTTCTTATTAATTTATATTTAATATTTCCAAAATATTAAATAATAAATATTAAGCTATTTAATTTATTCTATCTCCATAGACTAAATTAAATACACTTAACTTATTATTACAATTATGCCATTTACTTCTTAAATAAATATTTTCCTTTTGCGGTGTGACCCTTTAGGTTCTCCATATTAAACCGGTTGTGAATAAATCAATTAGAACAATTCTAATCTTATTTAAATAAATAAATTAAACTATTTAATTCATTTAAATAAATAATATTTATTCTACAATAAGGGTAAGCCCCCTTAGCGATCAACGACTTTCCAGATAATATAGATTTCAACATTAATCATAAAAGAACCTTTCAGTGAATAGTTACCGTACAATTCAATCCTTCTACCATACAATGTCCCAATTAAATATAAGACATGGAATTACTGTCAAGTCTTATTTTATTTAATTATATGTATTTCGATTCTGAAATGCACAACTCTGATAATGCAAATTAGAAACTCCTTTCTAATTTCATTCTGCTTTGGCCAAAGACTTCTGAGTCGTCATTTATCGAATCACATAGGACATTCACTCCTTTTACTAGAAGTGGTAGATTCTTTGTTGATCATTCACCTATCTCCATGTATAACTTATTATACCCAATCATACCCTTTGATATACCCTAAGGGTCTTAAGGGACATGTCAAAGTATAACTCATCATACACAAGATACTATGATGATCTCAAGTCCAAGGATCACTTGTACTACTATCACTTGAGGAATTCCTATTGACAGGCGAGTAAAACTCCATTAGGTATTCCTTAGCGAGCCACGTTCAGTGAACTTATTCTCTAATAAGCACCTACATACTTGCTTTAGTGTCTCCACACAAATGATTATGAGATCAATCATCCTCTTCATAAGAGCAAGCAACGTATGTACTAATCTATCCGGATTCACTAATCCCCTTTTTAGTAATCCAATGATTAGGAACAATTTTAGTTTGTGAGCTATCTAGAATTTAGATCTCATTAGCATGATCACCATCATGATTCTAAAAGCATTGCTCAAAACTATGGGTTTATCACATTTAATATAACAGCACTATGTAGATAAAGTAAAATGCCTTTAATAGACGAATAAGATTACAAAGTATATGCTACATCATATCAAATATGATTGGCTTGTGTGCATACTACTTTCAGTTAGACCACCAAAAATGTTGGCTCAGGTCTTTATACATTTTTGTACTCCCTGGATGTACAGCGAATTTAGAATTATGGGCTTCATTCAGTATTTCGTCTTTTAACTCTTGTACTGAAGGTACCCAAATTCTATTTTCGTATCTTAGTACTCCATCCTTATCCACTCTAAACTTAACATTCTTTTTATTAGTCATTTCTGCCTTATACTTCTGACATTCTGCATCAGTCTCCTGTAATTCTTTGACTTTGTCCAATAAAGTCGAATTACTCTCGATGACAAATAACTTCTGGGTAGAGTTAACTGGAACTCGCACCTCAATCTCAAGTTTGTCAAACTCTTTTATCAGTACCTCGTTATCAGTCATCACATTCAATTTCTCCTGGTTCTTCCTACTTAATGCGTCTGCTACGACGTTGGCTTTCCCTGGATGATATAAGATCTCACAATCAAAATCTTTTATCAACTCTAGCCATCTCCTTTGTCTCATATTTAACTCCTTCTGTGTGAAAATATATTTCAGACTCTTGTGATCTGTGTATATCTCACACTTCTCCCCGTACAAGTAATGCCTCCAAATTTTCAAGGCGAATACTACGGCGGCTAACTCAAGATCATGCGTAGGATACCTCTTCTCATAATCTTTGAGTTGTCTTGATGCATATGCAATCACCTTTCCGTGTTGCATTAACACACACCCTAACCCTTTGTGTGATGCATCACTATAAACAACGAGGCCTCCTGTATCATCTGGTAAAGATAATACTGGTGCCATACTTAACCGCTTCTTCAACTCTTGGAAGCTTTCTTCACATTTGTCTGTCCAGACGTATTTCACCGTCTTTCGAGTCAAATTGGTTAGTGGGGTTGCTATTTTTGAAAAATCTTGTATAAAACGCCGATAGTACCCTGCTAAACCGAGAAAGCTTCTTACTTCTATTGGAGTTGTTGGTTGTTCCCAATTCACAACCGTTTCTATCTTGGCTGGGTCTACCGCTATTCCATTCTTGTCAATTACATGACCCAAGAACTGGACTCGTTCCAGCCAGAATTCACACTTGGAAAACCTTGCATAAAGTTGTTCCTTGCGTAATATCTCCAATACGCTTCTTAAGTGTTCAGCATGCTCCTCTTTTGTTCTCGAGTATACTAAAATATCATCGATGAACACTACTACAAATTTGTCCAAGCATGGTTTAAACACTCTGTTCATTAAGTCCATAAATGCTGCTGGCGCATTTGTTAATCCAAAAGACATCACAAGAAACTCATAATGTCCGTAGCGTGTCCTAAACGCTGTCTTCGGCACATCTTCTTTTCTTACCTTTAATTGATGATAACCCGATCGTAGGTCGATCTTCAAAAAGTATTCGGCCCCTTTCAACTGGTCAAACAAATCATCAATTCGTGGTAAAGGATATTTGTTCTTTATTATTAACTTCTTTAATTCTCTATAATCAATACACAACCTTAATGTCCCATCCTACAGGTGCCATTCTGCACAAGTAACTCCTTCAACTCTACAGGTGCCATTCTGTACTGTGCCTTGGAAACTGATGTCATACCCGGCGCTAGATCAATCACAAATTCGATCTCCCTGTCCCGAGGTAAACCGGGTAAGTCATCTCGAAACACATCCGGAAATTCTCTAACTACAGGTATTTGTGCTAGCTTTACTCCTTCTTTTCGAGTATCTACTATATATGCCAAATAGCCTGTACAACCCTTCCTAAGCAATCTCTCTGCCTGCATTACTGTCAAACATCGAGATCGTTTAGGTGAACAACCACCGTTGAACACTACCTTTGACTTCGACACAGTAATAGGTTTACACGCTTTCGATGGTAGTCAATCATTGTATTATGATTAACCAACCAATCCCTGCCTAAGATTATATCGAATTCCCCTAGCTGTATAGGAATGAGGTTCATAAGAAACTTATGTCTCTTAATTTCTATATTATAATTTCTATATGGTTTTACCGGGAATTATCTCTTTATTTGCAATTTTTACGTTTACAAGGCATATCTAAATTTATTAACTGTTGGGTTTACTTCTCTATTTTAAGCCTCTACTAATGTCTATGGTCTTCTTTCAAGCGGCGTTAAGTTATATAAGTAAGAAAACTAGTATAATTACAAGTATGGAATGCACATAATGTTCAAACATAATTTGTATATTCATACAGAAGGTTTACATATTCGGCTAGTAGTTTATATAAGTACTACTAGCATTCCCAAACCAGTTTCGCAAAACTTAGGTAAAGTAGTTTAGATACTACTATTTACATACACACTTTGGTGACCAGATTTATCTAAAGCTTAATCTTACGATATTCATCACACAACATACTGGATACCACCCACCTATTGATGTCGTATCCAGTCTTTCGATTCTCTACGGGAAATCCGCTACTCGCTTATCCAGATCCACAAGTGTTTCACGAAATTCTTTATTAGTCATATCAAGCCTTGCTTGGATTTGATATCTTTCTCTTTCCTTTCTTAACAACAGTGCCTGAAGTCGGATATTCAATCGTCCTTCATTCTCCAACCTTTCTTCCACATATGTTACCCTATTGTTCAAGGTATGTATTTCTATCTGGGCTTGTTCTAGTAGGTTTTCCTCCTCTGGGTTTCCTTCTTCTAATTCTTCTACAGATTGATTTTGAACTTCTGATATATCCCTCCATATTATTGGTTCTTCCTCATCTTCTCTTTCGTCTATAATCTGAACCTCTGTAGCGTCCTCATTAGGTTCTGTCGCTTCGGCGTCATGGAATTCCAAGTTATTTTGAACTTCTTGTCCTTCAGGATCACTGCCCTGCTCAAGCTCTATCACCTGTGAACCTATCTCCCTTGAACTATCTTCCCAATCTAGGTCTGCCATCCTACAAAAGAATTTTACTTGTTTAGCATTATGATGAAACAAGTTTACACAAAATATAAGGCTTTTAAGGTTATCTTATGTGTATTAAGTATTTTACGGACTCAAAGATTATATCCTAAGGTATTTCCCAACTACCTTAGAGCTATAATCTACAACTCTGATACCATCTTGTGATGCCCCCAAATCTCTACACTCCCCTGTAGCAGATCTGGTGCTCACGTGGAACTATACAACTATAAATATTCAATAAAATATTACTTCTATCTATCCAAGGTTCACAGTATCCCATAACAGATAATAATTCTCGTCAGAACGTTATCCGTGTTTGGATACCCTCACTTGGATGTACAGATTCATATCTTGTGGATATCTCTTTCATATCAATATTCCCTATCTATCTGACATTCACAGTATTAATGATAAGATTATCCATAGAACTGGGGGGCGCATTCCGGTAAAGATGGCACCTTACCGGCGCTCATTAAGTGTAACCCCAGAGCTTATAGGACTCTCAACATCATTTAAATACCCTCATTCAGATGTATAGTTCATATAGACACTGTATTTAACTTAGTACAACTATTCTAAAGAATTTAAAGATCAGAGTATAACGCATTCTATAACATAAAGGATCATAATATATTACATAACATTTTGTTCGGTTACATCATTCGTTATACTAAGTTATTACAATAACAAGTCTTTAAAAAGACTTAAAGTATACAACAATAAACATTAAAGCTAATAAGCATGGCTTTTCCCCTTGTTAGTCCCAAACGTGCCAGGGATATCATTTATAGCTGCAAAAGAAGATATGCGCAAGAATGAGCTACAAATGCTCAGCAAGTTCATTTAAATATGTAAACACCATGTGTTTGATTTGAAATATGTCAATGATGTATACTGAGGGTTCTGTACATGAACCATATATTTCATTTAGTTCTATCAGTCTTTAATGACTTAGAACCATTTGAGTTTTGGATATCTGGTAGGTGATCAGCCTCACCAATATCCTAGGAGTATGCATATCATCCTACCAATTTATGTTGATATATTATCAACTGTTCGTCACCTTATATTAAGGGAATTTCGTCACCTTATTTTAAGGGAAAATTTCGGGTTCACCTTACATCAAGGTGTTCCATTTCTCAGTATCAGATGTCGTACCAAACAATTTGGCTTGACACAACAATTTAAGCTCGAACAAGCAATATATGAATAATAATTCATTTCTTAAGTTATGCTGAACAAGAAGCAATAACTTCACAATAATTGATAGCAAGATGTATAATACTTGCTTAATATAAATTGAGAAAGGTTAGGACACTTGCCTTAGCGTAGCTCACTATAATTTTAGTACAATCGGTCAACGCACGTAGTCTACGTATACCAATAATAAGCGTTAGCACGTATATAAACATGTATCACGCTAATCTACACAAGTTTCATTAAGGTTCGACGTTGATTCGGTATCTCGGTCGCATCCTTAATGGCTAAACACATAGATTTTTCGATAAAACTTCATTTGGAAGTCGAATTATTAGTCTAAATAATTTAATTATTATTTCTAACATTTTTAGAAGCTTGATATTATTTTTAAATAATTTTTACAAGCTTAGGAATATTTTTAAATGATTTAATTATCATTTAGAATAATTTTAAAACATTTAATATGTTATTTAAATAATTTATTTATCATTTAGAATATTTTTAGATATTTAAAATATTATTTAAATGATTTATTTATCATTTATAATATTTTTAGAAAGATAGAATATTATTTAAATGATTTATTTTATCATTAATAATATTCTTAGAATTTATTTTATCATTATAATAATTTAAGTATTACTTATAATAATTTTCAAAACTTAATTTGATATTTAAATGATTTAATTATCATTTAAAATAATTTTTAAATACTTAATATATTATTTAAATGATTTATTTTATCATTAATAATATTTAAATATTTAATATTTTATTTAATTATTATATATAATAATTTTATTTACCTTAATATCATTTTAAATAATTAATATAATTATTTAATAATTTAATACCATTTTTAAATAATTAAAACAATTATTAAATGATTTATCATAATTATTAATTATTATTTAATTAAATTAAATAATATTTCAGAATATAGAAAAATATTAAAAATAAATTTTTATAATTTAAAAATGAATTTTCGGATTTATTTATTAATTATTAATATTTATTTAATATTTTATTTTATATTTTATAATTTATTTAATTAATTTTTATTTTATTTTTATTAAAAATCCGTCGCTAAAGGGCTTTAGCGACGGTCTGCTTATTTTTCTTAGTTTCTGGGTTTTCACATGCATTTCGTCGCTAAAAGGTGTTCTTCATGAAGAACACCTGGTCAAAACGCTGGTCAGCCTACTTTGATCTCAAATTTCTCCTTGATGCTTAAAGGTTTGTGTTTGATTCTTGTTGCTAGTTACAGTTTATATGGTAGAGAGTAACGACATGTGTTGTTTGAGATCAAACAACATCATTTGATGCCATTTAAATTTTGGTCAAACTAGCAGGGACCAACTGTTCTTGAGAATTTCTGGGTAACCCAGAAATTCATGAGTCAGGTTCGGTCAAGGCACTTTGACCACGATTTCTGGCTAGATTAATTATTGTTCATGTGTTTTAATGTTATGAGGTTGTTATCTATGTAGCATACAACAAGTCTAAGCAAATAAATTACCCAAAATATCTCGTTTAGGCCAAATCTGGGCAGCATGAACTTCTGACAAACCTTGTCAGAGTTCTTCAAAGATTTCTGGGTTGCCCAGAAATCTGCCAATCCGAACGGTCAAAGGACTTTTGACCGATCATAACTTCATTTCTAGACATTCTTTTACTACAATTCAAGTTGGATATTATAGACCTCATATCAGGCTACACATACAAACATTAAAACAGATCTAACACATAAATTAAGCCGATCAAACCGCCTGACAAAGTAGCTTGTCAGACTGTTCTTGACTGCCAAGAACAGTTTGAGTTTTTGGCTTGATTTTCATATCTAGATGTTATGTAAACATGTTTTGACCGCCCAGATCACTAAATAACATATTAACAAGCATTCCTAAACATCTAAAACACAAAAATTTTGCAGGTTTGAAGATCAAACATAAATTAGGGTTTTGTGCACCTTTTTCTTTAAAATTTGATTTCTGATCTTGGCTACTGATCTTGTGATTGCAGAGGCTTGTTATGGCTGGTACTATAGGTGTTTAGGGTTTGTAAATTCGTAGGTTAAATGACCAGCTTGATGTTCTATTTATAGCAACTTCCAATTTAGGGTTTTTAGGTCATTTCTCACATTCTTGCCTCCACAAATATCTAACTCCTTAACTTGTGCTGCTCAAATCTGATCCTAGCGATAGTGATGAGATTGCTCCTTTAGATACTAAACAAACTAGAACGAAGTAATAAGACTCCAAATCACCTCTTTCTTTGATAATTTGAAGTAAACTAACGAAACAATAAGAAGGCTTCCCTAAATCGAGACTTGTGTGAGATGTACACATCGTTTTGAACGCGATAGTGATGAGATTGCTCCTTTAGATGCTAATCAAACTAGAACGAAGTAATAAGACTCCAAATCATCTCTTTCTTTGATAATTTGAAGGAAACTATCGAAACAATAAGAAGGCTTCCCTAAATCGAGACTTGTGTGAGATGTACACATCGTTTTGAACGCGATAGTGATGAGATTGCTCCTTTAGATGCTAATCAAACTAGAACGAAGTAATAAGACTCCAAATCACCTCTTTCTTTGATAATTTGAAGGAAACTAACGAAACAATAAGAAAGCTTCCCTAAATCGAGACTTGTGTGAGATGTACACATCGTTTTGAACGCGATAGTGATGAGATTGCTCCTTTAGATGCTAATCAAAGTAGAACGAAGTAATAAGACTCCTAATCACCACTTTCTTTGACAATTTGAAGGAACTAATGAAACATTAAGAAGGTCTCCCTAAATCGAGAATTGTGTGAGATTTACACATTGTTTTGAACGCGATAGTGATGAGATTGTACCTTTAGATGCTAGTCAAACTAGAACGAAGTAATAAGACTCCTAATCACCTCTTTCTTTGATAATTTGAAGTAAACTAACGAAACAATAAGAAGGCTTCCCTAAATCGAGACTTGTGTGAGATGTACACATCGTTTTGAACGCGATAGTGATGAGATTGCTCCTTTAGATGCTAATCAAACTAGAACGAAGTAATAAGACTCCAAATCATCTCTTTCTTTGATAATTTGAAGGAAACTATCGAAACAATAAGAAGGCTTCCCTAAATCGAGACTTGTGTGAGATGTACACATCGTTTTGAACGCGATAGTGATGAGATTGCTCCTTTAGATGCTAATCAAACTAGAACGAAGTAATAAGACTCCAAATCACCTCTTTCTTTGATAATTTGAAGGAAACTAACGAAACAATAAGAAGACTTTCCTAAATCGAGACTTGTGTGAGATGTACACATCGTTTTGAACGCGATAGTGATGATATTGCTCCTTTAGATGCTAATCAAACTAAAACAAAGTAATATGACTCCTAACCACCTCTTTCTTTGACAATTTGAAGGAAACTAACGAAACAATAAGAAGGCTTCCCTAAATCGAGACTTGTGTTAGATGTACACATTATTTTGAACGCGATAGTGATGAGATTGCTCCTTTAGATGCTAATCAAACTAGAACGAAGTAATAAGACTCCAAATCACCTCTTTCTTTGATAATTTGAAGGAAACTAACGAAACAATAAGAAGGCTTTCCTAAATCGAGACTTGTGTGAGATGTACACATCGTTTTGAACGCGATAGTGATGAGATTGCTCCTTTAGATGCTAATCAAACTAGAACGAAGTAATAAGACTCCTAATCACCTCTTTCTTTGACAATTTGAAGGAAACTAACGAAACAATAAGAAGGCTTCCCTAAATCGAGACTTGTGTGAGATGTACACATCGTTTTGAACGCGATAGTGATGAGATTGCTCCTTTAGATGCTAATCAAACTAGAACGAAGTAATAAGACTCCTAATCACCTCTTTCTTTGATAATTTGAAGGAAACTAACGAAACAATAAGAAGGCTTTCCTAAATCGAGACTTGTGTGAGATGTACACATCGTTTTGAACGCGATAGTGATGAGATTGCTCCTTTAGATGCTAATCAAACTAAAACGAAGTAATATGACTCCTAATCACCTCTTTCTTTGACAATTTGAAGGAAACTAACGAAACAATAAGAAGGCTTCCCTAAATCGAGACTTGTATTAGATGTACACATCGTTTTGAACGCGATAGTGATGAGATTGCTCCTTTAGATGCTAATCAAACTAGAACGAAGTAATAAAACTCCAAATCACCTCTTTCTTTGATAATTTGAAGGAAACTAACGAAACAATAAGAAGGCTTCCCTAAATCGAGACTTTTGTGAGATGTACACATCGTTTTGAACGCGATAGTGATGAGATTGCTCCTTTAGATGCTAATCAAACTAGAACGAAGCAATAAGACTTCTAATCACCTCTTTCTTTGACAATTTGAAGGAAACTAACGAAACAATAAGAAGGTCTCCCTAAATCGAGACTTGTGTGAGATGTACACATTGTTTTGAACGCGATAGTGATGAGATTGCTCCTTTAGATGCTAATCAAACTAGAACGAAGTAATAAGACTCCTAATCACCTCTTTCTTTGATAATTTGAAGTAAACTAACGAAACAATAAGAAGGCTTCCCTAAATCGAGACTTGTGTGAGATGTACACATCGTTTTGAACGCGATAGTGATGAGATTGCTCCTTTAGATGCTAATCAAACTAGAACGAAGTAATAAGACTCCTAATCATCTCTTTCTTTGATAATTTGAAGGAAACTAACGAAACAATAAGAAGGCTTCCCTAAATCTAGACTTGTGTGAGATGTACACATCGTTTTGAACGCGATAGTGATGAGATTGCTCCTTTAGATGCTAATCAAACTAGAACGAAGTAATAAGACTCCAAATCACCTCTTTCTTTGATAATTTGAAGGAAACTAACGAAACAATAAGAAGGCTTTCCTAAATCGAGACTTGTGTGAGATGTACACATCGTTTTGAACGCGATAGTGATGATATTGCTCTTTTAGATGCTAATCAAACTAAAACAAAGTAATAAGACTACAAATCACCTCTTTCTTTGATAATTTGAAGGAAACTAACGAAACAATAAGAAGGCTTCCCTAAATCGAGACTTGTGTGAGATGTACACATCGTTTTGAACGCGATAGTGATGAGATTGCTCCTTTAGATGCTAATCAAACTAGAAAGAAGTAATATGATTCCTAATCACCTCTTTCTTTGAAAATTTGAACGAACTAATGAACCAATAAGAAGGTCTCCTTAAATCAAGACTTGTGTGAAATGTACACATCGTTTTGAACGCGATAGTGATGATATTGCTCCTTTAGATGCTAATCAAACTAGAACGAAGTAATATGACTCCTAATCACCTCTTTCTTTGACAATTTGAAGGAACTAATGAACCAATAAGAAGGTCTCCCTAAATAAAGACTTGTGTGAGATGTACACATTGTTTTGAACGCGATAGTGATGAGATTGCTCCTTCTGATGCTAATCAAACTAGAACAAAGTAATAAGACTCCTAATCACCACATTCTTTGACAATTTGAAGGAACTAATGAACTAATAAGAAGGTCTCCCTAAATCGAGACATGTGTGAGATGTACACATTGTTTTGAACGCGATAGTGATGAGATTGCTCCTTTAGATGCTAATCAAACTAGAACGAAGTAATAAGACTCCAAATCACCTCTTTCTTTGATAATTTGAAGGAAACTAACGAAACAATAAGAAGGCTTCCCTAAATCGAGACTTGTGTTAGATGTACACATTATTTTGAACGCGATAGTGATGAGATTACTCCTTTAGATGCTAATCAAACTAGAACGAAGTAATAAGACTCCAAATCACCTCTTTCTTTGATAATTTGAAGGAAACTAACGAAACAATAAGAAGGCTTCCCTAAATCGAGACTTGTGTGAGATGTACACATCGTTTTGAACGCGATAGTGATGAGATTGCTCCTTTAGATGCTAATCAAACTAGAACGAAGTAATAAGACCCCAAATCACCTTTTTCTTTGATAATTTGAAGGAAACTAACGAAACAATAAGAAGGCTTCCCTAAATCGAGACTTGGGTGAGATGTACACATCGTTTTGAACGCGATAGTGATGAGATTGCTCCTTTAGATGCTAATAAAACTAGAACGAAGTAATATGATTCCTAATCACCTCTTTCTTTGAAAATTTGAACGAACTAATGAACCAATAAGAAGGTCTCCTTAAATCAAGACTTGTGTGAAATGTACACATCGTTTTGAACACGATAGTGATGAAATTGCACCTTTAGATGCTAATCAAACTAGAACTAAGTAATAAGACTCCAAATCACCTCTTTCTTTGATAATTTGAAGGAAACTAACGAAACAATAAGAAGGCTTCCCTAAATCGAGACTTGTGTGAGATGTACACATCGTTTTGAACGCGATAGTGATGAGATTGCTCCTTTAGATGCTAATCAAACTAGAACGAAGTAATATGATTCCTAATCACCTCTTTCTTTGAAAATTTGAACGAACTAATGAACCAATAAGAAGGTCTCCTTAAATCAAGACTTATGTGAAATGTAAACATCGTTTTGAACGCGATAGTGATGATATTGCTCCTTTAGATGCTAATCAAACTAGAACGAAGTAATATGACTCCTAATCACCTCTTTCTTTGACAATTTGAAGGAAACTAACGAAACAATAAGAAGGCTTCCCTAAATCGAGACTTGTGTTAGATGTACACATTATTTTGAACGCGATAGTGATGAGATTGCTCCTTTAGATGCTAATCAAACTAGAACGAAGTAATAAGACTACAAATCACCTCTTTCTTCGATAATTTGAAGGAAACTAACGAAACAATAAGAAGGCTTCCCTAAATCGAGACTTCTGTGAGATGTACACATCGTTTTGAACGCGATAGTGATGAGATTGCTCCTTTAGATGCTAATCAAACTAGAAAGAAGTAATATGTGTTAGGTTTGTACATAGCGCGAACATGTAATCTAATTACATAAATAGTGCGGAAGCGCGATAAAACGGATTTTAAAATTTTCATACAAACCATCACCATGATCATCCATGTGCTCAATTATCAATTAAACGAAAGAGATAGAGATTAAGAAATTATACCCTCGTAGAACCGTGCTTCCTCGGGTACAAGTTCACCTCCAATTCCTTCGCGTTGTCCTTGAATTTCACCGATTAAATTCCTTCCTTTGATCAACGTTAGCCACCCAAGTGTTTGGCCTCTAGAGGTGATCCACCAAGGAATAATAGTTATTCAAGAAGATGGGTGTTGGCAAAACCCTAGTTTCTATCTCTATAGAAATTGCAAGTACTCTCTCTCATCCAATTCTCATGGAAGAGTGTGTAAATTGTCTAACAATCTAATTTGTCTAACTGTCTAACCGTGTAACCCTAAATCATAATAAGACTCCTCTTATTTATAGATATAGGGAACCCTCCTAAACTATTTAGGATTAGGGTTTTTATTTTAATTAAACTCCTTTAATTAATTGAACTCCTAATCCAATTAGGAATTCATGAGAAGAGTACTTCTATTAATTAATTCCCAATCCCTATTAGGAATTAAATAATAGTAATTGTAATAATAATAATAATAAGACTCTTCTTATTAATTTATATTTAAATATTTCCAACAATATTTAAATAATAAATATTAAGCTATTTAATTTATTCTATCTCCATAGACTAAATTAAATACACTTAACTTATTATTACAATTATGCCATTTACTTCTTAAATAAATATTTTCCTTTTGCGGTTGTGACCCTTTAGGTTCTCCATATTAAACCGGTTGTGAAATAAATCAATTAGAACAATTTCTAATCTTATTTAAATAAATAAATTAAACTATTTAATTCATTTAAAATAAATAATATTTATTCTACAATATGGGTAAGCCCCCTTAGCGATCAACGACTTTCCAGATAATATAGATTTTCAACATTAATCATAAAAGAACCTTTCAGTGAATATTACCGTACAATTCAATCCTTCTACCATACAATGTCCCAATTAAATATAAGACATGGAATTATTGTCAAGTCTTATTTTTATTTAATTATATGTATTTCGATTCTGAAATGCACAACTCTGATAATGCAAATTAGAAACTCCTTTCTAATTTCATTCCTGCTTTGGCCAAAGACTTCTGAGTCGTCATTTATCGAATCACATAGGACATTCACTCCTTTTACTAGAAGTGGTAGATTCTTTGTTGATCATTCACCTATCTCCATGTATAACTTATTATACCCAATCATACCCTTTGATATACCCTAAGGGTCTTAAGGGACATGTCAAAGTATAACTCATCATACACAAGATACTATGATGATCTCAAGTCCAAGGATCACTTGTACTACTATCACTTGAGGAATTCCTATTGACAGGCGAGTAAAACTCCATTAGGTATTCCTTAGCGAGCCACGTTCAGTGAACTTATTCTCTAATAAGCACCTACATACTTGCTTTAGTGTCTCCACACAAATGATTATGAGATCAATCATCCTATTCATAAGAGCAAGCAACGTATGTACTAATCTATCCGGATTCACTAATCCCCTTTTTAGTAATCCAACGATTAGGAACAATTTTAGTTTGTGAGCTATCTAGAATTTAGATCTCATTAGCATGATCACCATCATGATTCTAAAAGCATTGCTCAAAACTATGGGTTTATCACATTTAATATAACAGCACTATGTAGATAAAGTAAAATGCCTTTAATAGACGAATAAGATTACAAAGTATATGCTACATCATATCAAATATGATTGGCTTGTGTGCATACTACTTTCAATATGATTCCTAATTACCTCTTTCTTTGACAATTTGAAGGAACTAATGAACCAATAAGAAGGTCTCCCTAAATCAAGACTTGTGTGAGATGTACACATCGTTTTGAACGCGATAGTGATGATATTGCTCCTTTAGATGCTAATCAAACTAGAACGAAGTAATAAGACTCCTAATCACCTCTTTCTTTGATAATTTGAAGGAAACTAACTAAACAATAAGAAGGCTTCCCTAAATCGAGACTTGTGTGAGATGTACACATCGTTTTGAACGCGATAGTGATGAGATTGCTCCTTTAGATGCTAATCAAACTAGAACGAAATAATAAGACTCCAAATCACCTCTTTCTTTGACAATTTGAAGGAACTAATGAACCAATAAGAAGGCTTCCCTAAATCGAGACTTGTGTGAGATGTACACATCGTTTTGAACGCGATAGTGATGAGATTGCTCCTTCAGATGCTTATCAAACTAGAACGAAGTAATAAGACTCCTAATCACCTCTTTCTTTGATAATTTGAAGGAAACTAACGAAACAATAAGAAGGCTTCCCTAAATCGAGACTTGTGTGAGATGTACACATCGTTTTGAACGCGATAGTGATGAGATTGCTCCTTTAGATGCTAATCAAACTAGAACGAAGTAATAAGACTCCAAATCACCTCTTTCTTTGATAATTTGAAGGAAACTAACGAAACAATAAGAAGGCTTCCCTAAATCGAGACTTGTGTTAGATGTACACATTATTTTGAACGCGATAGTGATGAGATTGCTCCTTTAGATGCTAATCAAACTAGAACGAAGTAATAAGACTCCAAATCACCTCTTTCTTTGATAATTTGAAGGAAACTAACGAAACAATAAGAAGGCTTCCCTAAATCGAGACTTGTGTGAGATGTACACATCGTTTTGAACGCGATAGTGATGAGATTGCTCCTTTAGATGCTAATCAAACTTGAACGAAGTAATATGATTCCTAATCACCTCTTCCTTTGAAAATTTGAACGAACTAATGAACCAATAAGAAGGTCTCCTTAAATCAAGACTTGTGTGAAATGTACACATCGTTTTGAAGCGATAGTGATGATATTGCTCCTTTAGATGCTAATCAAACTAGAACGAAGTAATATGACTCCTAATCACCTCTTTCTTTGACAATTTGAAGGAAACTAACGAAACAATAAGAAGGCTTCCCTAAATCGAGACTTGTGTGAGATGTACACATTATTTTGAACGCGATAGTGATGAGATTGCTCCTTTAGATGCTAATCAAACTAGAACGAAGTAATAAGACTCCAAATCACCTCTTTCTTTGATAATTTGAAGGAAACTAACGAAACAATAAGAAGGCTTCCCTAAATCGAGACTTGTGTGAGATGTACACATCGTTTTGAACGCGATAGTGATGAGATTGCTCCTTTAGATGCTAATCAAACTAGAACGAAGTAATATGATTCCTAATCACCTCTTTCTTTGAAAATTTGATCGAACTAATGAACCAATAAGAAGGTCTCCTTAAATCAAGACTTGTGTGAAATGTACACATCGTTTTGAACGCGATAGTGATGATATTGCTCCTTTAGATGCTAATCAAACTAGAACGAAGTAATATGACTCCTAATCACCTCTTTCTTTGACAATTTGAAGGAACTAATGAACCAATAAGAAGGTCTCCCTAAATCAAGACTTGTGTGAGATGTACACATTATTTTGAACGCGATAGTGATGAGATTGCTCCTTTAGATGCTAATCAAACTAGAACGAAGTAATAAGACTCCAAATCACCTCTTTCTTTGATAATTTGAAGGAAACTAACGAAACAATAAGAAGGCTTCCCTAAATCGAGACTTGTGTGAGATGTACACATCGTTTTGAACGCGATAGTGATGAGATTGCTCCTTTAGATGCTAATCAAACTAGAACGAAGTAATAAGACTCCTAATCACCTCTTTCTTTGATAATTTGAAGGAAACTAACGAAACAATAAGAAGGCTTCCCTAAATCGAGACTTGTGTGAGATGTACACATCGTTTTGAACGCGATAGTGATGAGATTGCTCCTTTAGATGCTAATCAAACTAGAACGAAGTAATATGACTCCTAATCACCTCTTTCTTTGAAAATTTGAAGGAACTAATGAACCAATAAGAAGGTCTCCCTAAATCAAGACTTGTGTGAGATGTACACATCGTTTTGAACGCGATAGTGATGATATTGCTCCTTTAGATGCTAATCAAACTAGAACGAAGTAATATGACTCCTAATCACCTCTTTCTTTGACAATTTGAAGGAAACTAACGAAACAATAAGAAGGCTTCCCTAAATCGAGACTTGTGTGAGATGTACACATCGTTTTGAACGCGATAGTGATGAGATTGCTCCTTTAGATGCTAATCAAACTAGAACGAAGTAATAAGACTCCAAATCACCTCTTTCTTTGATAATTTGAAGGAAACTAATGAAACAATAAGAAGGCTTCCCTAAATCGAGACTTGTGTGAGATGTACACATCGTTTTGAACGCGATAGTGATGAGATTGCTCCTTTAGATGCTAATCAAACTAGAACGAAGTAATAAGACTCCTAATCACCTCTTTCTTTGACAATTTGAAGGAAACTAACGAAACAATAAGAAGGCTTCCCTAAATCGAGACTTGTGTTAGATGTACACATTATTTTGAACGCGATAGTGATGAGATTGCTCCTTTAGATGCTAATCAAACTAGAACGAAGTAATAAGACTCCTAATCACCTCTTTCTTTGATAATTTGAAGGAAACTAACGAAACAATAAGAAGGCTTCCCTAAATCGAGACTTGTGTGAGATGTACACATCGTTTTGAACGCGATAGTGATGAGATTGCTCCTTTAGATGCTAATCAAACTAGAACGAAGTAATAAGACTCCAAATCACCTCTTTCTTTGATAATTTGAAGGAAACTAACGAAACAATAAGAAGGCTTCCCTAAATCGAGACTTGTGTGAGATGTACACATCGTTTTGAACGCGGTAGTGATGAGATTGCTACTTTAGATGTTAATCTAACTAGAACGAAATAATAAGACTACAAATTACCTCTTTCTTTCATAATTTGAAGGAACTAATGAACCCATAAGAAGGTCTCCCTAAATCAAGACTTGTGTGAAATGTACACATCGTTTTGAACGCGATAGTGATGAGATTGCTCCTTTAGATGCTAATCAAACTAGAACGAAGTAATAAGACTCCTAATCACCTCTTTCTTTGATAATTTGAAGGAAACTAATGAAACAATAAGAAGGCTTCCCTAAATCGAGACTTGTGTGAGATGTACACATTATTTTGAACGCGATAGTGATGAGATTGCTCCTTTAGATGCTAATCAAACTAGAACGAAGTAATAAGACTCCAAATCACCTCTTTCTTTGATAATTTGAAGGAAACTAACGAAACAATAAGAAGGCTTCCCTAAATCGAGACTTGTGTGAGATGTACACATTATTTTGAACGCGATAGTGATGAGATTGCTCCTTTAGATGCTAATCAAACTAGAACGAAGTAATATGATTCCTAATCACCTCTTTCTTTGAAAATTTGAAGGAACTAATGAACCAATAAGAAGGTCTCCCTAAATCAAGACTTGTGTGAGATGTACACATCGTTTTGAACGCGATAGTGATGATATTGCTCCTTTAGATGCTAATCAAACTAGAACGAAGTAATATGACTCCTAATCACCTCTTTCTTTGACAATTTGAAGGAAACTAACGAAACAATAAGAAGGTCTCCCTAAATCGAGACTTGTGTGAGATGTACACATTATTTTGAACGCGATAGTGATGAGATTGCTCCTTTAGATGCTAATCAAACTAGAACGAAGTAATAAGACTCCAAATCACCTCTTTCTTTGATAATTTGAAGGAAACTAACGAAACAATAAGAAGGCTTCCCTAAATCGAGACTTGTGTGAGATGTACACATCGTTTTGAACGCGATAGTGATGAGATTGCTCCTTTAGATGCTAATCAAACTAGAACGAAGTAATATGACTCCTAATTACCTCTTTCTTTGACAATTTGAGCAAACTAATGAACCAATAAGAAGGTCTCCGTAAATCAAGACTTGTGTGAGATGTACACATCGTTTTTGAACGCGATAGTGATGATATTGCTCCTTTAGATGCTAATCAAACTAGAACGAAGTAATATGACTCCTAATCACCTCTTTCTTTGACAATTTGAAGGAAACTAATGAAACAATAAGAAGGCTTCCCTAAATCGAGACTTGTGTGAGATGTACACATTATTTTGAACGCGATAGTGATGAGATTGCTCCTTTAGATGCTAATCAAACTAGAACGAAGTAATAAGACTCCAAATCACCTCTTTCTTTGATAATTTGAAGGAAACTAACGAAACAATAAGAAGGCTTCCCTAAATCGAGACTTGTGTGAGATGTACACATCGTTTTGAACGCGATAGTGATGAGATTGCTCCTTTAGATGCTAATCAAACTAGAACGATGTAATATGACTCCTAATCACCTATTTCTTTCACAATTTGAAGGAAACTAATGAACCAATAAGAAGGTCTCCTTAAATCAAGACTTGTGTGAGATGTACACATCGTTTTGAACGCGATAGTGATGATATTGCTCCATTAGATGCTAATCAAACTAGAACGAAGTAATATGACTCCTAATTACCTCTTTCTTTGACAATTTGAAGGAACTAATGAACCAATAAGAAGGTCTCCCTAAATCGAGACTTGTGTGAGATGTACACATTGTTTTGAACGCGATAGTGATGAGATTGCTCCTTTAGATGCTAATCAAACTAGAACGAAGTAATAAGACTCCAAATCACCTCTTTCTTTGATAATTTGAAGGAAACTAACGAAACAATAAGAAGGCTTCCCTAAATCGAGACTTGTGTGAGATGTACACATCGTTTTGAACGCGATAGTGATGAGATTGCTCCTTTAGATGCTAATCAAACTAGAACGAAGTAATATGACTCCTAATCACCTCTTTCTTTGACAATTTGAAGGAACTAATGAACCAATAAGAAGGTCTCCCTAAATCAAGACTTGTGTGAGATGTACACATTGTTTTGAACGCGATAGTGATGAGATTGCTCCTTCTGATGCTAATCAAACTAGAACGAAGTAATAAGACTCCTAATCACCTCTTTCTTTGATAATTTGAAGGAAACTAATGAAACAATAAGAAGGCTTCCCTAAATCGAGACTTGTGTGAGATGTACACATTGTTTTGAACGCGATAGTGATGAGATTGCTCCTTTAGATGCTAATCAAACTAGAACGAAGTAATATGACTCCTAATCACCTCTTTCTTTGACAATTTGAAGGAACTAATGAACCAATAAGAAGGTCTCCTTAAATCAAGACTTGTGTGAGATGTACACATCGTTTTGAACGCGATAGTGATGAGATTGCTCCTTTAGATGCTAATCAAACTAGAACGAAGTAATATGACTCCTAATCACCTCTTTCTTTGACAATTTGAAGGAAACTAAAGAAACAATAAGAAGGCTTCCCTAAATCGAGACTTGTGTGAGATGTACACATTATTTTGAACGCGATAGTGATGAGATTGCTCCTTTAGATGCTAATCAAACTAGAACGAAGTAATAAGACTCCTAATCACCTCTTTCTTTGATAATTTGAAGGAAACTAACGAAACAATAAGAAGGCTTCCCTAAATCGAGACTTGTGTGAGATGTACACATCGTTTTGAACGCGATAGTGATGAGATTGCTCCTTTAGATGCTAATCAAACTAGAACGAAGTAATAAGACTCCAAATCACCTCTTTCTTTGATAATTTGAAGGAAACTAACGAAACAATAAGAAGGCTTCCCTAAATCGAGACTTGTGTGAGATGTACACATTGTTTTGAACGCGATAGTGATGAGATTGCTCCTTTAGATGCTAATCAAACTAGAACGAAGTAATAAGACTCCAAATCACCTCTTTCTTTGATAATTTGAAGGAAACTAACGAAACAATAAGAAGGCTTCCCTAAATCGAGACTTGTGTGAGATGTACACATTATTTTGAACGCGATAGTGATGAGATTGCTCCTTTAGATGCTAATCAAACTAGAACGAAGTAATATGACTCCTAATCACCTCTTTCTTTGACAATTTGAAGGAAACTAATGAAGCAATAAAAAGGTCTTTCTAAATCGAGACTTGTGTGAGATGTACACATTATTTTGAACGTGATAGTGATGAAATTACTCCTTTAGATGCTAATCAAACTAAAACGAAGTAATATGACTCCTAATCACCTCTTTCTTTGACAATTTGAAGGAACAAATGAACCAATAAGAAGGTCTCCCTAAATCGAGACTTGTGTGAGATGTACACATCGTTTTGAACGCGATAGTGATGAGATTGCTCCTTTAGATGCTAATCAAACTAGAACGAAGTAATAAGACTCCAAATCACCTCTTTCTTTGATAATTTGAAGGAAACTAACGAAACAATAAGAAGGCTTCCCTAAATCGAGACTTGTGTGAGATGTACACATCGTTTTGAACGCGATAGTGATGAGATTGCTCCTTTAGATGCTAATCAAACTAGAACGAAGTAATATGACTCCTAATCACCTCTTTCTTTGACAATTTGAAGGAAACTAATGAACCAATAAGAAGGTCTCCCTAAATCGAGACTTGTGTGAGATGTACACATTGTTTTGAACGCGATAGTGATGAGATTGCTCCTTTAGATGCTAATCAAACTAGAACGAAGTAATAAGACTCCTAATCACCACTTTCTTTGATAATTTGAAGGAAACTAATGAAACAATAAGAAGGCTTCCCTAAATCGAGACTTGTGTTAGATGTACACATTATTTTGAACGCGATAGTGATGAGATTGCTCCTTTAGATGCTAATCAAACTAGAACGAAGTAATATGACTCCTAATCACCTCTTTCTTTGACAATTTGAAGGAACTAATGAACCAATAAGAAGGTCTCCCTAAATCAAGACTTGTGTGAAATGTACACATCGTTTTGAACGCGATAGTGATGATATTGCTCCTTTAGATGCTAATCAAACTAGAACGAAGTAATATGACTCCTAATCACCTCTTTCTTTGACAATTTGAAGGAAACTAAAGAAACAATAAGAAGGCTTCCCTAAATCGAGACTTGTGTTAGATGTACACATTATTTTGAACGCGATAGTGATGAGATTGCTCCTTTAGATGCTAATCAAACTAGAACGAAGTAATAAGACTCCAAATCACCTCTTTCTTTGATAATTTGAAGGAAACTAACGAAACAATAAGAAGGCTTCCCTAAATCGAGACTTGTGTGAGATGTACACATCGTTTTGAACGCGATAGTGATGAGATTGCACCTTTAGATGCTAATCAAACTAGAACGAAGTAATAAGACTCCAAATCACCTCTTTCTTTGATAATTTGAAGGAAACTAACGAAACAATAAGAAGGCTTCCCTAAATCGAGACTTGTGTGAGATGTACACATCGTTTTGAACGCGATAGTGATGAGATTGCTCCTTTAGATGCTAATCAAACTAGAACGAAGTAATAAGACTCCTAATCACCTCTTTCTTTGATAATTTGAAGGAACTAATGAACCAATAAGAAGGTCTCCCTAAATCAAGACTTGTGTGAGATGTACACATTGTTTTGAACGCGATAGTGATGAGATTGTTCCTTCTGATGCTAATCAAACTAGAACAAAGTAATAAGACTCCTAATCACCTCTTTCTTTGATAATTTGAAGGAAACTAATGAAACAATAAGAAGGCTTCCCTAAATCGAGACTTGTGTGAGATGTACACATCGTTTTGAACGCGATAGTGATGAGATTGCTCCTTTAGATGCTAATCAAACTAGAACGAAGTAATATGACTCCTAATCACCTCTTTCTTTGAAAATTTGAAGGAACTAATGAACCAATAAGAAGGCTTCCCTAAATCGAGACTTGTGTGAGATGTACACATCGTTTTGAACGCGATAGTGATGAGATTGCTCCTTTAGATGCTAATCAAACTAGAACGAAGTAATAAGACTCCTAATCACCTCTTTCTTTGATAATTTGAAGGAAACTAACGAAACAATAAGAAGGCTTCCCTAAATCGAGACTTGTGTGAGATGTACACATCGTTTTGAACGCGATAGTGATGAGATTGCTCCTTTAGATGCTAATCAAACTAGAACGAAATAATAAGACTCCAAATCACCTCTTTCTTTGATAATTTGAAGGAAACTAACGAAACAATAAGAAGGCTTCCCTAAATCGAGACTTGTGTGAGATGTACACATCGTTTTGAACGCGATAGTGATGAGATTGCTCCTTTAGATGCTAATCAAACTAGAACGAAGTAATAAGACTCCTAATCACCTCTTTCTTTGATAATTTGAAGGAACTAATGAACCCATAAGAAGGTCTCCCTAAATCAAGACTTGTGTGAGATGTACACATTGTTTTGAACGCGATAGTGATGAGATTGTTCCTTCTGATGCTAATCAAACTAGAACAAAGTAATAAGACTCCTAATCACCACTTTCTTTGATAATTTGAAGGAAACTAATGAAACAATAAGAAGGCTTCCCTAAATCGAGACTTGTGTTAGATGTACACATTATTTTGAACGCGATAGTGATGAGATTGCCCCTTTAGATGCTAATCAAACTAGAACGAAGTAATAAGACTCCAAATCACCTCTTTTTTAGATAATTTGAAGGAAACTAACGAAACAATAAGAAGGCTTCCCTAAATCGAGACTTGTGTGAGGTGTACACATCGTTTTGAACGCAATATTGATGAGATTGTTCCTTTAGATGCTAATCAAACTAGAACGAAGTAATATGATTCCTAATCACCTCTTTCTTTGAAAATTTGATCGAACTAATGAACCAATAAGAAGGTCTCCTTAAATCAAGACTTGTGTGAGATGTACACATCGTTTTGAACGCGATAGTGATGAGATTGCTCCTTCTGATGCTAATCAAACTAGAACGAAGTAATATGACTCCTAATCACCTCTTTCTTTGACAATTTGAAGGAACTAATGAACCAATAAGAAGGTCTCCCTAAATCGAGACTTGTGTGAGATGTACACATTGTTTTGAACGCGATAGTGATGAGATTGCTCCTTTAGATGCTAATCAAACTAGAACGAAGTAATAAGACTCCAAATCACCTCTTTCTTTGATAATTTGAAGGAAACTAACGAAACAATAAGAAGGCTTCCCTAAATCGAGACTTGTGTGAGATGTACACATCGTTTTGAACGCGATAGTGATGAGATTGCTCCTTTAGATGCTAATCAAACTAGAACGAAGTAATATGATTCCTAATCACCTCTTTCTTTGAAAATTTGAAGGAACTAATGAACCAATAAGAAGGCTTCCCTAAATCGAGACTTGTGTGAGATGTACACATCGTTTTGAACGCGATAGTGATGAGATTGCTCCTTTAGATGCTAATCAAACTAGAACGAAGTAATATGACTCCAAATCACCTCTTTCTTTGATAATTTGAAGGAAACTAACGAAACAATAAGAAGGCTTCCCTAAATCGAGACTTGTGTGAGATGTACACATCGTTTTGAACGCGATAGTGATGAGATTGCTCCTTTAGATGCTAATCAAACTAGAAAGAAGTAATATGACTCCTAATCACCTCTTTCTTTGACAATTTGAAGGAACTAATGAACCAATAAGAAGGTTTCCCTAAATCAAGACTTGTGTGAGATGTACACATTGTTTTGAACGGGATAGTGATGAGATTGCTCCTTTAGATGCTAATCAAACTAGAACGAAGTAATAAGACTCCAAATCACCTCTTTCTTTGATAATTTGAAGGAAACTAACGAAACATTAAGAAGGCTTCCCTAAATCGAGACTTGTGTGAGATGTACACATCGTTTTGAACGCGATAGTGATGAGATTGCTCCTTTAGATGCTAATCAAACTAGAACGAAGTAATAAGACTCCAAATCACCTCTTTCTTTGATAATTTGAAGGAAACTAACGAAACAATAAGAAGGCTTCCCTAAATCGAGACTTGTGTGAGATGTACACATTGTTTTGAACGCGATAGTGATGAGATTGCTCCTTTAGATGCTAATCAAACTAGAACGAAGTAATAAGACTCCTAATCACCTCTTTCTTTGATAATTTGAAGGAAACTAATGAACCCATAAGAAGGTCTCCCTAAATCAAGACTTGTGTGAGATGTACACATTGTTTTGAACGCGATAGTGATGAGATTGTTCCTTCTGATGCTAATCAAACTAGAACGAAGTAATAAGACTCCTAATCACCTCTTTCTTTGATAATTTGAAGGAAACTAATGAAACAATAAGAAGGCTTCCCTAAATCGAGACTTGTGTGAGATGTACACATCGTTTTGAACGCGATAGTGATGAGATTGCTCCTTTAGATGCTAATCAAACTAGAACGAAGTAATATGACTCCTAATCACCTCTTTCTTTGACAATTTGAAGGAAACTAAAGAAACAATAAGAAGGCTTCCCTAAATCGAGACTTGTGTTAGATGTACACATTATTTTGAACGCGATAGTGATGAGATTGCTCCTTTAGATGCTAATCAAACTAGAACGAAGTAATAAGACTCCAAATCACCTCTTTCTTTGATAATTTGAAGGAAACTAACGAAACAATAAGAAGGCTTCCCTAAATCGAGACTTGTGTGAGATGTACACATCGTTTTGAACGCGATAGTGATGAGATTGCTCCTTTAGATGCTAATCAAACTAGAACGAAGTAATAAGACTCCAAATCACCTCTTTCTTTGATAATTTGAAGGAAACTAACGAAACAATAAGAAGGCTTCCCTAAATCGAGACTTGTGTGAGATGTACACATCGTTTTGAACGCGATAGTGATGAGATTGCTCCTTTAGATGCTAATAAAACTAGAACGAAGTAATATGATTCCTAATCACCTCTTTCTTTGAAAATTTGAACGAACTAATGAACCAATAAGAAGGTCTCCTTAAATCAAGACTTGTGTGAAATGTACACATCGTTTTGAACGCGATAGTGATGATATTGCTCCTTTAGATGCTAATCAAACTAGAACGAAGTAATATGACTCCTAATCACCTCTTTCTTTGACAATTTGAAGGAAACTAATGACACAATAAGAAGGCTTCCCTAAATCGAGACTTGTGTGAGATGTACACATTATTTTGAACGCGATAGTGATGAGATTGCTCCTTTAGATGCTAATCAAACTAGAATGAAGTAATAAGACTCCAAATCACCTCTTTCTTTGATAATTTGAAGGAAACTAACGAAACAATAAGAAGGCTTCCCTAAATCGAGACTTGTGTGAGATGTACACATTATTTTGAACGCGATAGTGATGAGATTGCCCCTTTAGATGCTAATCAAACTAGAACGAAGTAATATGATTCCTAATAACCTCTTTCTTTGAAAATTTGATCGAACTAATGAACCAATAAGAAGGTCTCCTTAAATCAAGACTTGTGTGAAATGTACACATCGTTTTGAACGCGATAGTGATGATATTGCTCCTTTAGATGCTAATCAAACTAGAACGAAGTAATATGACTCCTAATCACCTCTTTCTTTGACAATTTGAAGGAACTAATGAACCAATAAGAAGGTCTCCCTAAATCGAGACATGTGTGAGATGTACACATTGTTTTGAACGCGATAGTGATGAGATTGCTCCTTTAGATGCTAATCAAACTAGAACGAAGTAATAAGACTCCAAATCACCTCTTTCTTTGATAATTTGAAGGAAACTAACGAAACAATAAGAAGGCTTCCCTAAATCGAGACTTGTGTGAGATGTACACATCGTTTTGAACGCGATAGTGATGAGATTGCTCCTTTAGATGCTAATAAAACTAGAACGAAGTAATATGATTCCTAATCACCTCTTTCTTTGACAATTTGAAGGAACTAATGAACCCATAAGAAGGTCTCCCTAAATCAAGACTTGTGTGAGATGTACACATTGTTTTGAACGCGATAGTGATGAGATTATTCCTTCTGATGCTAATCAAACTAGAACAAAGTAATAAGACTCTTAATCACCACTTTCTTTGATAATTTGAAGGAAACTAATGAAACAATAAGAAGGCTTCCCTAAATCGAGACTTGTGTTAGATGTACACATTATTTTGAACGCGATAGTGATGAGATTGCCCCTTTAGATGCTAATCAAACTAGAACGAAGTAATATGATTCCTAATAACCTCTTTCTTTGAAAATTTGATCGAACTAATGAACCAATAAGAAGGTCTCCATAAATCCAGACTTGTGTGAAATGTACACATCGTTTTGAACGCGATAGTGATGATATTGCTCCTTTAGATGCTAATCAAACTAGAACGAAGTAATATGACTCCTAATCACCTCTTTCATTGACAATTTGAAGGAAACTAAAGAAACAATAAGAAGGCTTCCCTAAATCGAGACTTGTGTTAGATGTTCACATTATTTTGAACGCGATAGTGATGAGATTGCTCCTTTAGATGCTAATCAAACTAGAACGAAGTAATAAGACTCCAAATCATCTCTTTCTTTGATAATTTGAAGGAAACTATCGAAACAATAAGAAGGCTTCCCTAAATCGAGACTTGTGTGAGATGTACACATCGTTTTGAACGCGATAGTGATGAGATTGCACCTTTAGATGCTAATCAAACTAGAACTAAGTAATAAGACCCCAAATCACCTCTTTCTTTGATAATTTGAAGGAAACTAATGTGACGCCCCCAAATTCGGGTCTCCAAATGCCCGGATCTGGTCATCACGATCCAACACAATCTTCACCTTTAACAACATATGATATCTAAAAGTGCGGAATATAATAAACATAAGTTGTTCATTTAAGGTGTTGCTAGTCCCAGAATACAATTAACCTAAATCAAGTACATCAACCCATACCCTAAGTAACTATTAGGGTTTAAATTACATGAACAGTAATTAAATTACACATGAATCTAAGTCTGCTACGAGAAATCTATCATTTCATCTTTTCTTTCCCTTTATTCTTCCCTGACGTCTCGGGTTTAGCTGCAATGAAATCATGATATAGCAAGAATGAGCAACAAGTTTGCCCAGCAAGTTTAAAGTGCAACAATAAGGATATATCATGATGAAGGGATATAAAAAGGGATTTCAACAATAGAATAAATCAGAAGCAAAAACAATAAATGCTTTTAGAACAATTGATAGTCAAATAGACTTTGAACGATAACTTCCAGAGGAGTCAATAGCTGGTTGACCCTCTGGTTACTGGCTACAGAATAACGTACTTGAGGGGATCAGCCTCGCGTACCCTATGTATATGCATAACATTTAATTCTGCTATTTGTACCTTATATACGGTACGTGGGGTACTCCCCTATAAATAAAGGGGTGTTCATACAGTCTAAGAATCCTTACCATTGATTGGTTCGGATAGCTTTTATAAAATTTCACATAATTGTCTGACCGAACAAGGGTTCAGACTTAACCATGAATGGTTTGCAGATTTCTGAATTTAATATACGAATTCAAAATGCACGAATGTCAACAATATATAGATGTGGAATAACTTTGAAAGTAATTAGACCACTTAAAGGCATGCTTGGAAATAAAATTCAAGCTTAAGAAATAATTTGCAATAATATATACCTTTTTGCACGAATAGAACAATGCATAAGGTTTAAAAGCTTGCTCAATGTAAAGATTGAGTAAAAGAACTTGCAGAAATGTAAGAAGTTTAGGGTTAGGAATTTGCAGAAATCAAAGTTCGGGATAGAGGACTTGCCTGTTTGCTCAGCTACAGATAAATTCTAGCTTTAATTAATTGATCTCGAGTGACCTATCATCGGGTAAAGTCGATTTATCAATTAACAGTTGTATATTGGCTCCTCTTATTATGCCTTTTACTCAACAGGTAAAATTCATCATCTATATTTAATTAACATTAGCTAAACAGCAATTTATTGGTGATCTTTAGCTATATAAAAATAATTGCTAGTTAATCATGATTACTATTCTCGAGGGTTCAGATTATTACCCTTATTGTCCCTAAATATGGGTCAACAATCTTTATTTATTATTAGAATAATAATTTCATCATGGTTTAATGACAATTAACAATAGTCGGTTACTTATTTAATTACACTTAATTACTATTTACCATTGATAAAATAATCTTTAAGTGTTCATCCTCATTATTTATTAGGGACCAAAAATAAATACCTACTTAATAATTTCCCTTGTACTTAATCATTATTTTCATTAATGATTAAGTAATTATTATCCTTATTAATTAATAACTTTATTCATACTTAATTATGATTATTATTAAATAATAATTAAATACTTAGTACCTTTATTTATTATTTGTTACTAAATAATAAATAGTTATTTTATTAACTTTATTCACATTTAATTATTATTATTACTAAATAATAATTAAATATTCATTACCTTTATTTATTATTTATTAATAAATAATAAATAATTATTTTATTAACCTTATTCATATTTAATTATTATTATTATTAAATAATAATTAAATATTTATTATCTTTATTTATTATTTATTAATAAATAATAAATAATTATTTTATTAACTTTATTCATATTTAATTATTATTATTATTAAATAATAATTAAATATTTATTATCTTTATTTATTATTTATTAATAAATAATAAATAATTATTTTATTAACTTTATTCATATTTAATTATTATTATTATTAAATAATAATAATTAAATATTTATTATCTTTATAATAATATCTTTATTTATAATAAATAATTATTCTATTAATTTATTATTCACTAACTTCATTTATCCTTAATTATTATTTAATATTAATTAAATAATAATTAATTAATTATGATCCTTATTTATTATTCATAATAAATAATTAACTTCGCTTTTATTATTTACATTGAATCATTAAATAATTATTTCCCTTCAACTAAATAATAATTAATTACTATCTCTATTTATTATTTAAACGTTAGATAATAAATAGTTATTTAGACTGTTGTTCTCACACTTATTGTATCTTTACCATAAAAATCCATTTAAGGTTCAACTAGTATTATTAATTCAAAAATAAAATAATTGGTGTGTCAATAATATTCATCCACTAACAAATTTTATTATGCAGCTATGAATCCCTTCTTGGTGTTACTAAAAACAATAGTAAAAATTTTGCACATTGCGAAGCAATACTATTAATCAATATGGAAAGGTTCATTAGCCTTCGCCTAGCAATCGTTCCCTGGCCAGCCCACACTGCACCGAGTGCCCATCGGCGTGGCTGCCGCTCACGCCTTGCAACCCAGCCCCAACCACCAGCCACATAAACATGCTACATTAAGCTTGGTTCCAACAATAAAATACAACACACATGGTTTCAGATTCTGCGAACAGCCCAAAATACTAGCACCGAATAAACCAAGTTAAATTTTTATCTAAACAGTGTTGTTAACAGAACGTTTAATATCAAAGTAAAGAACAATGTCATTCAGGCACTTTAACAAACATATGGGGGGCATACTAATGTTCTTCAAAACCCAGTGATTTACAGGACATCCCACGATCCCAATCCATCCTTATACCTTCTGGCCTTACATGGCTTCCTATACACAGACTTTCCCAGCGATAAACACAAAAGAGAAAAGAAAGAAAACAAGGATTAACTCAATTAAATACCAGATTTTTCCTTTTAAACCAGTCAATGTAATACAGTTCCTAATTTCACCAAATAATTCAACTACTATACACTGTGTAGCCCAAATCAAAGAAATAATTATTCCAATGCAATACAGTGTATAATATAAACATCCTAACATCAGACAACAATACAAATTGAAAAATTAAACAGAACACTCATCTCAGTCACTTGAACTACTTAATACCTTGGGGTTGAATTGGGTCGATTTTGTGTCCTGGCTGCTATTCTCCTCCTTTTCCCAAAGTAGTTGACAAAATCAGACATTCACTCCTTAAGAAATTTCAAACCCTAATTGTTTTTAAATTGGGAACTCACAACCAAAGATTCGGCAGTTTTGGTTTAGGGGTTTGAGGTTCAATTTATAGATAAAGCTTTACCCAAATGGTTCGGATAATACCCTAGCGCCTGAGTCATTAACCGACGGTAGGAGGATAGTGGTCGCCGATCGATCCCATCGCCACCTGTGAACTTGACGACTTCAACCCTCGAGCGTTGTACCTCCACCGGTCCAATCACTGAAAACTTGGGACCTTTGGTCCGCCGATTAAACGCTCGGTCGCTCGATGCTTCCTCCGTTCGTCCGATGGTTCTTCAATCCCTTGCCGGCGCCTTCTCCTTCCCGTCTTTTCTTGACTGATGGACTGATTGGGGGCTTGGGTTTGGCTCGATTGACAGAGGCGATTGAGGGTTGATTTTCCCCTTCTCCTTCACTGGTTGCGACTGATTGAAAGCCAGAGTTCGCTCTGGTTGGATTTTCCCCCAATTTGGTTTTCTTTGCTTCGCCAATTCTCAATTGATTTGTCACTGAAATTTCCCCCAAATTTGTTTGCCGGTTATAATATCCTGATATCCCAATCACCATGGGTCGACCCGTCTGGAAAATGAATTGGGCTTAACCCAGTTGGGTCGGCTGATATAGAAAAGAGAGATGGTCCAAAAAGGAGTAAAGAGATTTTTGGGCTCAGTTAAGGTGGGTTCGGCCCAACGGGAAATAAAAAGAATTGGGCTCAGCTCTATTAGAGTCTGGGTCAATTAATAAAATTAAAGGGATGGCCCAAATAAATTTATTCACCCTATATCCCTAACATTTTAAATTAATTACCTAACAAATAATTTAAGTATTTAAAGTATTTATTTTAATCATAATTCTTCATTCAAATTATTTACTACAACATGATAAAATTAATTATTAATTTTCGACTTTTCGTGCAAATAAATTCTTAGGGTTAACTCACTATTTTAATCAAGCTAGTAATGAGTCCCTTTAATGCACTGAAAATTATTGGACCACGTATTTATATAAATAATGATACCACATGGATCCAATTAAATCCGTAAAATTAGATATAATGAATTTATTTATTCAATAAATTTGGTACAATGTTTAAAAATTCCTGGACCTTACATCCTCTCCCCCTTATAAAAATTCCGTCCTCGGAATTTCTATCTAAGGTTACTCGAATAACTGAGGGTAATTTGCTCTCATCTTCTCTTCGAGCTCCCACGTGGCTTCTTCCACCGCGTGATTTCTCCAGAGAACTTTCACCGAGTGAATGATTTTATTCCTCAGTCTCTGCTCTTTCCTATCTAGTATTTGAACAGGAATCTCCTCGTACGATAAATCCCTTTCGACTTGAATTGGTTCATAGGAGATAAACATGCTTGTAATCTGGCTTATACGGACGCAACACTGATACATGAAACACGTTGTGGATGTGCTCAAGTTCAGGAGGTAACGCTACCTCGTACGCCACTTCGCCTATTCTCCTCAAAATCTCAAACGGTCCTATGAATCTAGGGCTTAATTTACCCTTTTTCCCAAAACGGATCTTTCCTTTCCAGGGAGATACCTTCAGAAACACAAAACTACCAACTTCAAAGTCTCGTTTCTGGCGATGTAAGTCGGCATACCTTTTCTGACGATCCTGGGCTGCTACTAACCGTTGTCTTATTACTTTAATAATTTCCACGGTTTGTTTGTGTACCAATTCTGGCCCCAACAATCTTCGTTCACCAACTTCATCCCAACACAACGGCGTTCGACACTTCCTTCCATATAGCGCTTCGTACGGTGGCATACCAATACTAGCATGGTAACTATTATTGTAGGCGAACTCTACCAGTGGCAAATGATCGTCCCAGCTGCCACTTAAATCCATCACGACTGCTCGAAGCATGTCTTCCAGGGTCTGAATTGTCCGCTCACTCTGACCATCAGTCTGAGGATGATATGCCGTACTCATTCTTAACTGTGTTCCCAGTCTCTCCTGCAGACTTCTCCAAAAATTTGACGTGAAGCGCGGATCCCTGTCAGACACAATAGATACCGGCACTCCATGTCGTGACACTATCTCTTTCACGTAAAGCTTCGCCAACTGCTCCAATTTGTACCTGATCTTGATCGGTAGAAAGTGGGCAGACTTGGTCAACCGATCTACGATCACCCAGATGGCGTCTAGACCCTTTTGAGTTGTCGGGAGTTCCTACCACAAAATCCATAGTAATGTGCTCCCACTTCCATTCTGGAATCTCCAAAGGTTTGCAACAATCCGCTCGGCCGTTGGTGCTCAGCCTTGATCCGTTGACAAGTTAAACACCGGCTAACGAACTCTGCAACTTCCCCTTTCAAATGCGGCCACCAATAATGCTGACGAAGATCTTGATACATCTTGGTGCTACCTGGATGTACCGAAAATCTCGTATTATGGGCCTCCTGCAAAATTTCTTCCCTTAGATCCGGTACATAGGGTATCCAGATCCTTCCCTCGAATCTCAGCAATCCTGCACTGTCAACCTTATACTTCGAGGCTTTTCCCTCCGATAACTGTTTCTTAATGCCAATACATTCCTCGTCAAATTCTTGAGCCTCCTGTATCTTATCCAGTAGAGTTGGACCTACCGTCACGGCAAACACCTTTTCGTCCACCTCCATTGGATACCTAACTTCCAGCTCCAGACGTTCGAAGTCTCGTATCAATTCCTCCTGGACTGACAGCTGCATCAATTTCACCTTGCCTTTTCTACTCAAGGCATCAGCCACTACATTTGCCTTGCCCGGATGGTACAGAATTTCACAGTCGTAGTCCTTGATCAATTCTAACCATCGGCGTTGCCTCATGTTCAGCTCCTTTTGAGTGAAGATATATTTCAGACTTTTGTGATCTGTATATATCTCACACTTCTCCCCATATAGGTAGTGCCTCCAAATCTTCAAGGCGAACACCACCGCGGCTAACTCCAGGTCATGAGTCGGGTAACCCTTCTCATAATCTTTCAGCTGACGTGATGCGTACGCCACGACCTTGCCGTGTTGCATCAGTACACAGCCAAGACCCTTGTGTGACGCGTCGCTATACACTACAAAACCCCCAGTGTTGTCTGGTAAGGTCAACACGGGGTGTGCTTGGCTGAGTCTCCTCTTCAATTCCATGAAACTCTCCTCACACTTCTCCGACCAAACAAACTTGACTGTTTTCCTGGTGAGATTGGTCAACGGCGATGCTATCTTGGAAAAATCCTGGATGAATCTTCGATAGTATCCCGCTAATCCCAAGAAACTCCGGATCTCTGTTGGCGTCTTCGGCTGTTCCCAGTTGATAACCGCCTCTACTTTTGCTGGATCCACCGAAACACCATTCTTGTCTATGACGTGACCCAGAAATTGTACCCTTTGCAACCAAAACTCACACTTAGAAAATTTCGCATACAATTTCTCCCTCCTGAGAGCTGCTAATACAATCTTTAAATGTTCAGCATGCTCCTCCTCTGTTTCTGAATACACCAAGATGTCATCAATGAATACAACTACGAACTTGTCCAAGTACTGCTTGAACACTCTGTTCATCATATCCATGAATGCTGCTGGTGCATTCGTTAATCCAAAGGACATGACCAGAAACTCGAAGTGCCCATAACGAGTCCTGAATGCAGTCTTCGGGATATCTTCTTGCCTCACCTTCAACTGATGATAGCCTGTTCTTAAGTCGATCTTTGAAAAGTACTTCGCTCCCTTGAGTTGATCGAACAGATCGTCAATTCTCGGAAGCGGATACCTATTCTTAATCGTAACTTTGTTCAACTCCCGATAGTCGATACAAAGCCTCATTGAACCGTCTTTCTTCTTTACAAACAGAACTGGTGCTCCCCATGGGGACACGCTCGGTCTGATATAACCTTTATCTAACAGTTCCTGCAGTTGCACCATTAACTCTTTCATCTCTACAGGTGCCATTCGATACGGCGGCTTCGATATTGGTGCGGTTCCCGGTGCCAAATCAATAACGAACTCGGTTTTCCCTATCCGGCGGCAGTCCCGGAAGCTCTTCGGGAAAAACATCGGGAAAATCCCTCACGATTGGTATTTGGCTTATCTCACCCCCGACCTGGCGAGTATCGATCACATGGGCCAAATAGCACACACAACCTTTCTTAAGTAATCTCCTCGTTTGCATCATAGTAAGACAGCAAGATTTCCTTGGTGACTTACTACCGTAAAAGACCACCTTCGACTTGTTAGGAGTCTTCAGGTGTACACACTTTTCTTTACAGTCAATAACTGCCCCGTGGGTCGATAGCCAATCCATTCCCAGGATTACATCAAACTCTCCCAGCCGAATTGGAATCAAATCCACATTGAGCTTAAATCCTCGCAATTCAACACAGCAATTCCTATGAATGTGTTCTACAGGGACAATTTCTTTGTTTGCTACTTCTACGTTCATAGGGGTTTGTTCTAACTTTTCACGGGGTAAATTTAACTGACTAGCAAATTCTTCGGAAACAAAAGAGCAAGTAGCACCCGAATCAATTAACACATATGCATTTATATCATTGATTGGGATGATACCTGACCACCACGTCCTTGGATTCCATGGCATCCTGACCCGTCATGTTGAACGTGCGGGCTGTTGGCCTGTTGGCTTGACTGGATGGTGGCCCGTAGTTCAACCGGTTACTGTTCCCGCTGTTGTTGTTGTTGTTGTTGTTTCGGTTGCCACTCCCAGCGTCGCCCTTCCTCTTTGGACAATCCTTGATCTGGTGGCCAGGTGATCCACAGGAGAAACAACCTCCCTTCGGTTTGTTCTGACATTGGGGAGCCATGTGCCCCGGTTGCCCGCATTTGTAGCAAACGCTTTTTCCCTTCATACACTCCCCCGTGTGGTTCTTACCACAATTACTGCACCTGCCTGGTTTCCTTGCCTCCCCTCCCGACGGGTTTCCTCCGGGTTTATTGCTCCCGAAAGATTGACTTTCATTCCACTTCCGTTTGTTGGGGTTACTGCCCCCACTGCTTCCTGCCTTAGGGCCCTCATGTCCCTTCTTCTTCTCGTGATTGTATTTGGCCAGGGCCTCACTGCCACCCTCTGCAATGATTGCCCTCTCCATTAATTCTGCGAATGTTCTGATTTTTAATACAGCCACAGAACGGTAATAACCATGGCTTCAACCCCTGCTCAAAACCTGCGAGCTTTCCTTTCCTCGGTGCTGACTTGGTGAGCTGCAAACCGTGCCAACTCATTTAAACTTAGCCGCGTACTCAGCCACAGACATGTTTCCTTGTTTCAGTTCCAGGAACTTGATCTCCATCTCCTGCTTCATGCTCTCTGGAAAGTAATTTTCCAAGAACATTTCCTTAAAACGATCCCAAGCGACAGTGCCTTCTTCCACTCGGCCTCTGTTGGCCTTCCACCAGTAGTTTGCCTCGCCTTTTAGCATGAAAGTGGCAAAACTTGTTTTCTGTTCCTCTGCCACCCTTGCCACTTCAAAGACCTTCTCTATTTCTTCTATCCAGGTCTGTGCTTCAATTGGGTTAAGAGTTCCCTTGAACTCAGGTGGTCCGACCAATTTGAAATCTTTAAAGTTTGCCAGATGATGCGTTGGCTCAGCTGCAACTTGGGTTCTCTCAGGTGGTGGTCTGGATTGCATAGCCTCGGCCAGCATCTCCGCGAACATTCTCATGGGGTTGGTTTGATCTCCAACCTCACTTTCTGACTCTTCGACCTGTCGGTTACGGGGTCGTCCCCTTGGCGGCATGTTTGGATAAGGAAAATCCGCTGACTTTTACCTATAGTGTTATATTTTACATGACATGTTATTAAAATAAACAATTAAAGGTAAAATATTTATCAACACATTTGATTTAAGTGAAACATCTGCATTTATATTCATATACCACCGTTTGTTACAAGACGAAACCTGTGGCATACTGCTATAAATGCGCCACTGTGTTCTACCAAACATCCCCTAAAAACAAAAAGTGGGGAATGATACTGCCCATCTCTAAGGCAACAAAAGTTGGGGTTTGACTACTACCCCAACAAGAAAGCAAATAAAATGTTTCACAATACAAATATGCATACGTCCCTAATATAACAAAAGTGGGACTGACTGTACTAAAGAAAATCAACTGCTCCATCAAATCACTGCTCATCACGACGGATCCGAGCCTGCTGACCAGAGAATGCTCCATCCCCGACCCTGCGACGAACAGAGCGACTGGACTCCCCCATCTCAGCCCGGGGTCTCCTGTAGGCTGCATCTAGGGCATGGCCTAGGGTCTCTATCCTCACAGATCTGGCCTCTAACTGGTCCTCCAATAGGTCAACTCTACTTGCTGCTCTGACCCAGGCATCCCTTACTCGGACATTCTCAGCAACCTCTAGCCCAATCTCGAACCTCATAGCCTCCTGTTTCGCCCTCAGGTGGGCGATCTGTAAATCCCTCTGCTCCAATCTCTCCCTCAACTCAGCGTTTCGGGCCACTAGCTGATGTAGCAGTGGTCCGACCTGCTGTGCCGAGGACTCGTAACCCTGCAGCTGTACCTTGGCCACTCCCAAGTCATGGTCGAGCTGGTAGGCCAGGTCCCTGTACTGGTCCTCCATATACTGATGGGTCTGGTTCTGCTCCTCCAGATGAGCAATCTGACCCTCCAGCTCCTCGGTCCTGCTGGTCAGTCCCTCGATAATATCGTCAGCAGTGGATCCCATGCCGTCCACATAAGCAGGTGGCTCCTCCCCCTCGGTCTCAGGGTCCTCCTCCTCTGGGTCTTGACTGCCCGACCTCATCACTCTACCCACAACGGGCTCCGGTAACTCCCTCTGGTAATCCTCCTCCGGCTCGGACTCCTCTAGCGGTACTCCTGGGGCAGTAGGAGCATACCCCACCAGCTGCTCAGCAACTACTGGGATGTCTATAAATACCTCCTCCTCCTCACGGGCTCCACTGGTCCCTCCTATATCAGCCATCCTACAAACACACAAAAACTAACATTAGTACAGCAATAAAATATATTCATTGAAGAAATGAAGTTATATTTCATTGGGTACTACTCGACTCGATGAATTCCCCAATTCATCAAAACCACATATGATAAATCTCCTCGATTTATCCCCTAACACTCAATACGAGTTTACTATGAAGGTTATAACCTAGGTTTCGCAATCCTAAAGTTTATAACCTACAGCTCTGATACCAACCTGTGACGCCCCCAAATTCGGGTCTCCAAATGCCCGGATCTGGTCATCACGATCCAACACAATCTTCACCTTTAACAACATATGATATCTAAAAGTGCGGAATATAATAAACATAAGTTGTTCATTTAAGGTGTTGCTAGTCCCAGAATACAATTAACCTAAATCAAGTACATCAACCCATACCCTAAGTAACTATTAGGGTTTAAATTACATGAACAGTAATTAAATTACACATGAATCTAAGTCTGCTACGAGAAATCTATCATTTCATCTTTTCTTTCCCTTTATTCTTCCCTGACGTCTCGGGTTTAGCTGCAATGAAATCATGATATAGCAAGAATGAGCAACAAGTTTGCCCAGCAAGTTTAAAGTGCAACAATAAGGATATATCATGATGAAGGGATATAAAAAGGGATTTCAACAATAGAATAAATCAGAAGCAAGAACAATAAATGCTTTTAGAACAATTGATAGTCAAATAGACTTTGAACGATAACTTCCAGAGGAGTCAATAGCTGGTTGACCCTCTGGTTACTGGCTACAGAATAACGTACTTGAGGGGATCAGCCTCGCGTACCCTATGTATATGCATAACATTTAATTCTGCTATTTGTACCTTATATACGGTACGTGGGGTACTCCCCTATAAATAAAGGGGTGTTCATACAGTCTAAGAATCCTTACCATTGATTGGTTCGGATAGCTTTTATAAAATTTCACATAATTGTCTTACCGAACAAGGGTTCAGACTTAACCATGAATGGTTTGCAGATTTCTGAATTTAATATACGAATTCAAAATGCACGAATGTCAACAATATATAGATGTGGAATAACTTTGAAAGTAATTAGACCACTTAAAGCATGCTTGGAAATAAAATTCAAGCTTAAGAAATAATTTGCAATAATATATACCTTTTTGCACGAATAGAACAATGCATAAGGTTTAAAAGCTTGCTCAATGTAAAGATTGAGTAAAAGAACTTGCAGAAATGTAAGAAGTTTAGGGTTAGGAATTTGCAGAAATCAAAGTTCGGGATAGAGGACTTGCCTGTTTGCTCAGCTACAGATAAATTCTAGCTTTAATTAATTGATCTCGAGTGACCTATCATCGGGGTTAAAGTCGATTTATCAATTAACAGTTGTATATTGGCTCCTCTTATTATGCCTTTTACTCAACAGGTAAAATTCATCATCTATATTTAATTAACATTAGCTAAACAGCAATTTATTGGTGATCTTTAGCTATATAAAAATAATTGCTAGTTAATCATGATTACTATTCTCGAGGGTTCAGATTATTACCCTTATTGTCCCTAAATATGGGTCAACAATCTTTATTTTATTATTAGAATAATAATTTCATCATGGTTTAATGACAATTAACAATAGTCGGTTACTTATTTAATTACACTTAATTACTATTTACCATTGATAAAATAATCTTTAAGTGTTCATCCTCATTATTTATTAGGGACCAAAAATAAATACCTACTTAATAATTTTCCCTTGTACTTAATCATTATTTCATTAATGATTAAGTAATTATTATCCTTATTAATTAATAACTTTATTCATACTTAATTATGATTATTATTAAATAATAATTAAATACTTAGTACCTTTATTTATTATTTGTTACTAAATAATAAATAGTTATTTTATTAACTTTATTCACATTTAATTATTATTATTACTAAATAATAATTAAATATTCATTACCTTTATTTATTATTTATTAATAAATAATAAATAATTATTTTATTAACCTTATTCATATTTAATTATTATTATTATTAAATAATAATTAAATATTTATTATCTTTATTTATTATTTATTAATAAATAATAAATAATTATTTTATTAACTTTATTCATATTTAATTATTATTATTATTAAATAATAATTAAATATTTATTATCTTTATTTATTATTTATTAATAAATAATAAATAATTATTTTATTAACTTTATTCATATTTAATTATTATTTTTATTAAAATAATAATAATTAAATATTTATTATCTTTATAATAATATCTTTATTTATAATAAATAATTATTCTATTAATTTATTATTCACTAACTTCATTTATCCTTAATTATTATTTAATATTAATTAAATAATAATTAATTAATTATGATCCTTATTTATTATTCATAATAAATAATTAACTTCGCTTTTATTATTTACATTGAATCATTAAATAATTATTTCCCTTCAACTAAATAATAATTAATTACTATCTCTATTTATTATTTAAACGTTAGATAATAAATAGTTATTTAGACTGTTGTTCTTACACTTATTGTATCTTTACCATAAAAATCCATTTAAGGTTCAACTAGTAGTATTAATTCAAAAATAAAATAATTGGTTTTGTAGTGTGTGTCAATAATATTCATCCACTAACAAATTTTATTATGCAGCTATGAATCCCTTCTTGGTGTTACTAAAAACAATAGTAAAAATTTTGCACATTGCGAAGCAATACTATTAATCAATATGGAAAGGTTCATTAGCCTTCGCCTAGCAATCGTTCCCTGGCCAGCCCACACTGCACCGAGTGCCCATCGGCGTGGCTGCCGCTCACGCCTTGCAACCCAGCCCCAACCACCAGCCACATAAACATGCTACATTAAGCTTGGTTCCAACAATAAAATACAACACACATGGTTTCAGATTCTGCGAACAGCCCAAAATACTAGCACCGAATAAACCAAGTTAAATTTTTATCTAAACAGTGTTGTTAACAGAACGTTTAATATCAAAGTAAAGAACAATGTCATTCAGGCACTTTAACAAACATATGGGGGGCATACTAATGTTCTTCAAAACCCAGTGATTTACAGGACATCCCACGATCCCAATCCATCCTTATACCTTCTGGCCTTACATGGCTTCCTATACACAGACTTTCCCAGCGATAAACACAAAAGAGAAAAGAAAGAAAACAAGGATTAACTCAATTAAATACCAGATTTTTCCTTTTAAACCAGTCAATGTAATACAGTTCCTAATTTCACCAAATAATTCAACTACTATACACTGTGTAGCCCAAATCAAAGAAATAATTATTCCAATGCAATACAGTGTATAATATAAACATCCTAACATCAGACAACAATACAAATTGAAAAATTAAACAGAACACTCATCTCAGTCACTTGAACTACTTAATACCTTGGGGTTGAATTGGGTCGATTTTGTGTCCTGGCTGCTATTCTCCTCCTTTTCCCAAAGTAGTTGACAAAATCAGACATTCACTCCTTAAGAAATTTCAAACCCTAATTGTTTTTAAATTGGGAACTCACAACCAAAGATTCGGCAGTTTTGGTTTAGGGGTTTGAGGTTCAATTTATAGATAAAGCTTTACCCAAATGGTTCGGATAATACCCTAGCGCCTGAGTCATTAACCGACGGTAGGAGGATAGTGGTCGCCGATCGATCCCATCGCCACCTGTGAACTTGACGACTTCAACCCTCGAGCGTTGTACCTCCACCGGTCCAATCACTGAAAACTTGGGACCTTTGGTCCGCCGATTAAACGCTCGGTCGCTCGATGCTTCCTCCGTTCGTCCGATGGTTCTTTAATCCCTTGCCGGCGCCTTCTCCTTCCCGTCTTTTCTTGACTGATGGACTGATTGGGGGCTTGTGTTTGGCTCGATTGACAGAGGCGATTGAGGGTTGATTTTCCCCCTTCTCCTTCACTGGTTGCGACTGATTGAAAGCCAGAGTTCGCTCTGGTTGGATTTTCCCCCAATTTGGTTTTCTTTGCTTCGCCAATTCTCAATTGATTTGTCACTGAAATTTCCCCCAAATTTGTTTGCCGGTTATAATATCCTGATATCCCAATCACCATGGGTCGACCCGTCTGGAAAATGAATTGGGCTTAACCCAGTTGGGTCGGCTGATATAGAAAAGAGAGATGGTCCAAAAAGGAGTAAAGAGATTTTTGGGCTCAGTTAAGGTGGGTTCGGCCCAACGGGAAATAAAAAGAATTGGGCTCAGCTCTATTAGAGTCTGGGTCAATTAATAAAATTAAAGGGATGGCCCAAATAAATTTATTCACCCTATATCCCTAACATTTTAAATTAATTACCTAACAAATAATTTAAGTATTTAAAGTATTTATTTTAATCATAATTCTTCATTCGAATTATTTACTACAACATGATAAAATTAATTATTAATTTTCGACTTTTCGTGCAAATAAATTCTTAGGGTTAACTCACTATTTTAATCAAGCTAGTAATGAGTCCCTTTAATGCACTGAAAATTATTGGACCACGTATTTATATAAATAATGATACCACATGGATCCAATTAAATCCGTAAAATTAGATATAATGAATTTATTTATTCAATAAATTTGGTACAATGTTTAAAAATTCCTGGACCTTACATCCTCTCCCCCTTATAAAAATTCCGTCCTCGGAATTTCTATCTAAGGTTACTCGAATAACTGAGGGTAATTTGCTCTCATCTTCTCTTCGAGCTCCCACGTGGCTTCTTCCACCGCGTGATTTCTCCAGAGAACTTTCACCGAGTGAATGATTTTATTCCTCAGTCTCTGCTCTTTCCTATCTAGTATTTGAACAGGAATCTCCTCGTACGATAAATCCCTTTCGACTTGAATTGGTTCATAGGAGATAACATGCTTGTAATCTGGCTTATACGGACGCAACACTGATACATGAAACACGTTGTGGATGTGCTCAAGTTCAGGAGGTAACGCTACCTCGTACGCCACTTCGCCTATTCTCCTCAAAATCTCAAACGGTCCTATGAATCTAGGGCTTAATTTACCCTTTTTCCCAAAACGGATCTTTCCTTTCCAGGGAGATACCTTCAGAAACACAAAACTACCAACTTCAAAGTCTCGTTTCTGGCGATGTAAGTCGGCATACCTTTTCTGACGATCCTGGGCTGCTACTAACCGTTGTCTTATTACTTTAATAATTTCCACGGTTTGTTGTACCAATTCTGGCCCCAACAATCTTCGTTCACCAACTTCATCCCAACACAACGGCGTTCGACACTTCCTTCCATATAGCGCTTCGTACGGTGGCATACCAATACTAGCATGGTAACTATTATTGTAGGCGAACTCTACCAGTGGCAAATGATCGTCCCAGCTGCCACTTAAATCCATCACGACTGCTCGAAGCATGTCTTCCAGGGTCTGAATTGTCCGCTCACTCTGACCATCAGTCTGAGGATGATATGCCGTACTCATTCTTAACTGTGTTCCCAGTCTCTCCTGCAGACTTCTCCAAAAATTTGACGTGAAGCGCGGATCCCTGTCAGACACAATAGATACCGGCACTCCATGTCGTGACACTATCTCTTTCACGTAAAGCTTCGCCAACTGCTCCAATTTGTACCTGATCTTGATCGGTAGAAAGTGGGCAGACTTGGTCAACCGATCTACGATCACCCAGATGGCGTCTAGACCCTTTTGAGTTGTCGGGAGTCCTACCACAAAATCCATAGTAATGTGCTCCCACTTCCATTCTGGAATCTCCAAAGGTTGCAACAATCCGCTCGGCCGTTGGTGCTCAGCCTTGATCCGTTGACAAGTTAAACACCGGCTAACGAACTCTGCAACTTCCCCTTTCAAATGCGGCCACCAATAATGCTGACGAAGATCTTGATACATCTTGGTGCTACCTGGATGTACCGAAAATCTCGTATTATGGGCCTCCTGCAAAATTTCTTCCCTTAGATCCGGTACATAGGGTATCCAGATCCTTCCCTCGAATCTCAGCAATCCTGCACTGTCAACCTTATACTTCGAGGCTTTTCCCTCCGATAACTGTTTCTTAATGCCAATACATTCCTCGTCAAATTCTTGAGCCTCCTGTATCTTATCCAGTAGAGTTGGACCTACCGTCACGGCAAACACCTTTTCGTCCACCTCCATTGGATACCTAACTTCCAGCTCCAGACGTTCGAAGTCTCGTATCAATTCCTCCTGGACTGACAGCTGCATCAATTTCACCTTGCCTTTTCTACTCAAGGCATCAGCCACTACATTTGCCTTGCCCGGATGGTACAGAATTTCACAGTCGTAGTCCTTGATCAATTCTAACCATCGGCGTTGCCTCATGTTCAGCTCCTTTTGAGTGAAGATATATTTCAGACTTTTGTGATCTGTATATATCTCACACTTCTCCCCATATAGGTAGTGCCTCCAAATCTTCAAGGCGAACACCACCGCGGCTAACTCCAGGTCATGAGTCAGGTAACCCTTCTCATAATCTTTCAGCTGACGTGATGCGTACGCCACGACCTTGCCGTGTTGCATCAGTACACAGCCAAGACCCTTGTGTGACGCGTCGCTATACACTACAAAACCCCCAGTGTTGTCTGGTAAGGTCAACACGGGTGCTTGGCTGAGTCTCCTCTTCAATTCCATGAAACTCTCCTCACACTTCTCCGACCAAACAAACTTGACTGTTTTCCTGGTGAGATTGGTCAACGGCGATGCTATCTTGGAAAAATCCTGGATGAATCTTCGATAGTATCCCGCTAATCCCAAGAAACTCCGGATCTCTGTTGGCGTCTTCGGCTGTTCCCAGTTGATAACCGCCTCTACTTTTGCTGGATCCACCGAAACACCATTCTTGTCTATGACGTGACCCAGAAATTGTACCCTTTGCAACCAAAACTCACACTTAGAAAATTTCGCATACAATTTCTCCCTCCTGAGAGCTGCTAATACAATCTTTAAATGTTCAGCATGCTCCTCCTCTGTTTCTGAATGCACCAAGATGTCATCAATGAATACAACTACGAACTTGTCCAAGTACTGCTTGAACACTCTGTTCATCATATCCATGAATGCTGCTGGTGCATTCATTAATCCAAAGGACATGACCAGAAACTCGAAGTGACCATAACGAGTTCTGAATGCAGTCTTCGGGATATCTTCTTGCCTCACCTTCAACTGATGATAGCCTGTTCTTAAGTCGATCTTTGAAAAGTACTTCGCTCCCTTGAGTTGATCGAACAGATCGTCAATTCTCGGAAGCGGATACCTATTCTTAATCGTAACTTTGTTCAACTCCCGATAGTCGATACAAAGCCTCATTGAACCGTCTTTCTTCTTTACAAACAGAACTGGTGCTCCCCACGGGGACACGCTCGGTCTGATATAACCTTTATCTAACAGTTCCTGCAGTTGCACCATTAACTCTTTCATCTCTACAGGTGCCATTCGATACGGCGGCTTCGATATTGGTGCGGTTCCCGGTGCCAAATCAATAACGAACTCGGTTTCCCTATCCGGCGCGGCAGTCCCGGAAGCTCTTCGGGAAAAACATCGGGAAAATCCCTCACGATTGGTATTTGGCTTATCTCACCCCCGACCTGGCGAGTATCGATCACATGGGCCAAATAGCACACACAACCTTTCTTAAGTAATCTCCTCGTTTGCATCATAGTAAGACAGCAAGATTTCCTTGGTGACTTACTACCGTAAAAGACCACCTTCGACTTGTTAGGAGTCTTCAGGTGTACACACTTTTCTTTACAGTCAATAACTGCCCCGTGGGTCGATAGCCAATCCATTCCCAGGATTACATCAAACTCTCCCAGCCGAATTGGAATCAAATCCACATTGAGCTTAAATCCTCGCAATTCAACACAGCAATTCCTATGAATGTGTTCTACAGGGACAATTTCTTTGTTTGCTACTTCTACGTTCATAGGGTGTTCTAACTTTTCACGGGGTAAATTTAACTGACTAGCAAATTCTTCGGAAACAAAAGAGCAAGTAGCACCCGAATCAATTAACACATATGCATTTATATCATTGATTGGGATGATACCTGACACCACGTCCTTGGATTCCATGGCATCCTGAACCGTCATGTTGAACGTGCGGGCTGTTGGCCTGTTGGCTTGACTGGATGGTGGCCCGTAGTTCAACCGGTTACTGTTCCCGCTGTTGTTGTTGTTGTTGTTGTTGTTTCGGTTGCCACTCCCAGCGTCGCCCTTCCTCTTTGGACAATCCTTGATCTGGTGGCCAGGTGATCCACAGGAGAAACAACCTCCCTTCGGTTTGTTCTGACATTGGGGAGCCATGTGCCCCGGTTGCCCGCATTTGTAGCAAACGCTTTTTCCCTTCATACACTCCCCCGTGTGGTTCTTACCACAATTACTGCACCTGCCTGGTTTCCTTGCCTCCCCTCCCGACGGGTTTCCTCCGGGTTTATTGCTCCCGAAAGATTGACTTTCATTCCACTTCCGTTTGTTGGGGTTACTGCCCCCACTGCTTCCTGCCTTAGGGCCCTCATGTCCCTTCTTCTTCTCGTGATTGTATTTGGCCAGGGCCTCACTGCCACCCTCTGCAATGATTGCCCTCTCCATTAATTCTGCGAATGTTCTGATTTTTAATACAGCCACAGAACGGTATAACCATGGCTTCAACCCCTGCTCAAACCTGCGAGCTTTCCTTTCCTCGGTGCTGACTTGGTGAGCTGCAAACCGTGCCAACTCATTAAACTTAGCCGCGTACTCAGCCACAGACATGTTTCCTTGTTTCAGTTCCAGGAACTTGATCTCCATCTCCTGCTTCATGCTCTCTGGAAAGTAATTTTCCAAGAACATTTCCTTAAAACGATCCCAAGCGACAGTGCCTTCTTCCACTCGGCCTCTGTTGGCCTTCCACCAGTAGTTTGCCTCGCCTTTTAGCATGAAAGTGGCAAAACTTGTTTTCTGTATCCTCTGCCACCCTTGCCACTTCAAAGACCTTCTCTATTTCTTCTATCCAGGTCTGTGCTTCAATTGGGTTAAGAGTTCCCTTGAACTCAGGTGGTCCGACCAATTTGAAATCTTTAAAGTTTGCCAGATGATGCGTTGGCTCAGCTGCAGCTTGGGTTCTCTCAGGTGGTGGTCTGGATTGCATAGCCTCGGCCAGCATCTCCGCGAACATTCTCATGGGGTTGGTTTGATCTCCAACCTCACTTTCTGACTCTTCGACCTGTCGGTTACGGGGTCGTCCCCTTGGCGGCATGTTTGGATAAGGAAAATCCGCTGACTTTTACCTATAGTGTTATATTTTACATGACATGTTATTAAAATAAACAATTAAAGGTAAAATATTTATCAACACATTTGATTTAAGTGAAACATCTGCATTTATATTCATATACCACCGTTTGTTACAAGACGAAACCTGTGGCATACTGCTATAAATGCGCCACTGTGTTCTACCAAACATCCCCTAAAACAAAAAGTGGGGAATGATACTGCCCATCTCTAAGGCAACAAAAGTTGGGGTTTGACTACTACCCCAACAAGAAAGCAAATAAAATGTTTCACAATACAAATATGCATACGTCCCTAATATAACAAAAGTGGGACTGACTGTACTAAAGAAAATCAACTGCTCCATCAAATCACTGCTCATCACGACGGATCCGAGCCTGCTGACCAGAGAATGCTCCATCCCCGACCCTGCGACGAACAGAGCGACTGGACTCCCCCATCTCAGCCCGGGGTCTCCTGTAGGCTGCATCTAGGGCATGGCCTAGGGTCTCTATCCTCACAGATCTGGCCTCTAACTGGTCCTCCAATAGGTCAACTCTACTTGCTGCTCTGACCCAGGCATCCCTTACTCGGACATTCTCAGCAACCTCTAGCCCAATCTCGAACCTCATAGCCTCCTGTTTCGCCCTCAGGTGGGCGATCTGTAAATCCCTCTGCTCCAATCTCTCCCTCAACTCAGCGTTTCGGGCCACTAGCTGATGTAGCAGTGGTCCGACCTGCTGTGCCGAGGACTCGTAACCCTGCAGCTGTACCTTGGCCACTCCCAAGTCATGGTCGAGCTGGTAGGCCAGGTCCCTGTACTGGTCCTCCATATACTGATGGGTCTGGTTCTGCTCCTCCAGATGAGCAATCTGACCCTCCAGCTCCTCGGTCCTGCTGGTCAGTCCCTCGATAATATCGTCAGCAGTGGATCCCATGCCGTCCACATAAGCAGGTGGCTCCTCCCCCTCGGTCTCAGGGTCCTCCTCCTCTGGGTCTTGACTGCCCGACCTCATCACTCTACCCACAACGGGCTCCGGTAACTCCCTCTGGTAATCCTCCTCCGGCTCGGACTCCTCTAGCGGTACTCCTGGGGCAGTAGGAGCATACCCCACCAGCTGCTCAGCAACTACTGGGATGTCTATAAATACCTCCTCCTCCTCACGGGCTCCACTGGTCCCTCCTATATCAGCCATCCTACAAACACACAAAAACTAACATTAGTACAGCAATAAAATATATTCATTGAAGAAATGAAGTTATATTTCATTGGGTACTACTCGACTCGATGAATTCCCCAATTCATCAAAACCACATATGATAAATCTCCTCGATTTAATCCCCTAACACTCAATACGAGTTTTACTATGGAAGGTTATAACCTAGGTTTCGCAAATCCTAAAGTTTATAAACCTACAGCTCTGATACCAACCTGTGGACGCCCCCAAATTCGGGTCTCCAAATGCCCGGATCTGGTCATCACGATCCAACACAATCTTCACCTTTAACAACATATGATATCTAAAAGTGCGGAATATAATCAAACATAAGTTGTTTCATTTAAGGGTGTTACTGAGTCCCAGAATACAATTTACCTAAATCAAGTACATCAACCCATACCCTAAAGTAACTATTAGGGTTTAAATTACATGAACAGTAATTAAATTACACATGAATCTAAGTCTGCTACGAGAAATCTATCATTTCATCTTTTCTTTCCCTTTATTCTTCCCTGACGTCTCGGGTTTAGCTGCAATGAAATCATGATATAGCAAGAATGAGCAACAAGTTTGCCCAGTCAAGTTTAAAGTGGCAACAATAAGGATATATCATGATGAAGGGATATAAAAAGGGATTTCAACAATAGAATAAATCAGAAGCAAGAACAATAAATGCTTTTAGAACAATTGATAGTCAAATAGACTTTGAACGATAACTTCCAGAGGAGTCAATAGCTGCGTTGACCCTCTGGTTACTGGCTACAGAATAACGTACTTGAGGGGATCAGCCTCGCGTACCCTATGTATATGCATAACATTTAATTCTGCTATTTGTACCTTATATACGGTACTTGTGGTACTCCCCTATAAATAAAGGGGTGTTCATACAGTCTAAGAATCCTTACCATAGATTGGAGCGGATAGCATTTTCACATAAATGTCTGACCGAACAAGGTTTGAGACTTAACCATGACTGGTTTGCAGATTTCTGAATTTAATATACGAATCTCAAAATGCACGAATGTCAACAATATATAGATGTGGAATAACTTTGAAAGTAAATTAGACCACTTAAAGCATGCTTGGAAATAAAATTCAAGCTTAAGAAATAATTTGCAATAATATATACCTTTTTTGCACGAATAGAACAATGCATAAGGTTTAAAAGCTTGCTCAATGTAAAGATTGAGTAAAAGAACTTGCAGAAAATGTAAGAAGTTTAGGGTTAGGAATTTGCAGAAATCAAAGTTCGGGATAGAGGACTTGCCTGGTTTGCTCAGCTACAGATAAATTCTAGCTTTAATTAATTGATCTCGAGTGACCTATCATCGGGTAAAGTCGATTTATCAATTAACAGTTGTATATTGGCTCCTCTTATTATGCCTTTTACTCAACAGGTAAAATTCATCATCTATATTTAATTAACATTAGCTAAACAGCAATTTATTGGTGATCTTTAGCTATATAAAAATAATTGCTAGTTAATCATGATTACTATTCTCGAGGGTTCAGATTATTACCCTTATTGTCCCTAAATATGGGTCAACAATCTTTATTTATTATTAGAATAATAATTTCATCATGGTTTAATGACAATTAACAATAGTCGGTTACTTATTTAATTACACTTAATTACTATTTACCATTGATAAAATAATCTTTAAGTGTTCATCCTCATTATTTATTAGGGACCAAAAATAAATACCTACTTAATAATTTCCCTTGTACTTAATCATTATTTCATTAATGATTAAGTAATTATTATCCTTATTAATTAATAACTTTATTCATACTTAATTATGATTATTATTAAATAATAATTAAATACTTAGTACCTTTATTTATTATTTGTTACTAAATAATAAATAGTTATTTTATTAACTTTATTCACATTTAATTATTATTATTACTAAATAATAATTAAATATTCATTACCTTTATTTATTATTTATTAATAAATAATAAATAATTATTTTATTAACCTTATTCATATTTAATTATTATTATTATTAAATAATAATTAAATATTTATTATCTTTATTTATTATTTATTAATAAATAATAAATAATTATTTTATTAACTTTATTCATATTTAATTATTATTATTATTAAATAATAATTAAATATTTATTATCTTTATTTATTATTTATTAATAAATAATAAATAATTATTTTATTAACTTTATTCATATTTAATTATTATTATTATTAAATAATAATAATTAAATATTTATTATCTTTATAATAATATCTTTATTTATAATAAATAATTATTCTATTAATTTAATTATTCACTAACTTCATTTATCCTTAATTATTATTTAATATTAATTAAATAATAATTAATTAATTATGATCCTTATTTATTATTCATAATAAATAATTAACTTCGCTTTTATTATTTACATTGAATCATTAAATAATTATTTCCCTTCAACTAAATAATAATTAATTACTATCTCTATTTATTATTTAAACGTTAGATAATAAATAGTTATTTAGACTGTTGTTCTTACACTTATTGTATCTTTACCATAAAAATCCATTTAAGGTTCAACTAGTAGTATTAATTCAAAAATAAAATAATTGGTGTGTCAATAATATTCATCCACTAACAAATTTTATTATGCAGCTATGAATCCCTTCTTGGTGTTACTAAAAACAATAGTAAAATTTTTGCACATTGCGAAGCAATACTAGTAATCAATATGGAAAGGTTCATTAGCCTTCGCCTAGCAATCGTTCCCTGGCCAGCCCACACTGCACCGAGTGCCCATCGGCGTGGCTGCCGCTCACGCCTTGCAACCCAGCCCCAACCACCAGCCACAATAAACATGCTACATTAAGCTTTGGTTCCAACAATAAAATACAACACACATGGTTTCAGATTCTGCGAACAGCCCAAAATACTAGCAACCGAATAAACCAAGTTAAATTTTTATCTAAACAGTGTTGTTAACAGAACGTTTAATATCAAAGTAAAGAACAATGTCATTCAGGCACTTTAACAAACATATGGGGGGCATACTAATGTTCTTCAAAACCCAGTGATTTACAGGACATCCCACGATCCCAATCCATCCTTATACCTACCTTCTGGCCTTACATGGCTTCCTATACACAGACTTTCCCAGCGATAAACACAAAAGAGAAAAGAAAGAAAACAAGGATTAACTCAATTAAATACCAGATTTTTCCTTTTAAACCAGTCAATGTAATACAGTTCCTAATTTCACCAAATAATTCAACTACTATACACTGTGTAGTCCAAATCAAAGAAATAATTATTCCAATGCAATACAGTGTATAATATAAACATCCCTAACATCAGACAACAATACAAAAATTGAAAAATTAAACAGAACACTCATCTCAGTCACTTGAACTACTTAATACCTTGGGGTTGAATTGGGTCGATTTTTGTGTCCCTGGCTGCTATTCTCCTCCTTTTCCCAAAGTAGTTGACAAAATCAGACATTCACTCCTTAAGAAATTTCAAACCCTAATTGTTTTTAAATTGGGAACTCACAACCAAAGATTCGGCAGTTTTGGTTTAGGGGTTTGAGGTTCAATTTATAGATAAAGCTTTACCCAAATGGTTCGGATAATACCCTAGCGCCTGAGTCATTAACCGACGGTAGGAGGATAGTGGTCGCCGATCGAATCCCATCCGCCACCTGTGAACTTGACGACTTCAACCCTCGAGCGTTGTACCTCCACCGGTCCAATCACTGAAAACTTGGGACCTTTGGTCCGCCGATTAAACGCTCGGTCGCTCGATGCTTCCTCCGTTCGTCCGATGGTTCTTCAATCCCTTGCCGGCAGCCTTCTCCTTCCCGTCTTTTCTTTGACTGATGGACTGATTGGGGGCTTGGTGTTTGGCTCGATTGACAGAGGCGATTGAGGGTTGATTTTCCCCCTTCTCCTTCACTGGTTGCGACTGATTGAAAGCCAGAGTTCGCTCTGGTTGGATTTTCCCCCAATTTGGTTTTCTTTGCTTCGCCAATTCTCAATTGGATTTGTCACTGAAATTTCCCCCAAATTTGTTTGCCGGTTATAATATCCTGATATCCCAATCACCAATGGGTCGACCCGTCTGGGAAAATGAATTGGGCTTAACCCAGTTGGGTCGGCTTGATATAGAAAAGAGAGATGGTCCAAAAAGGAGTAAAGAGATTTTTTGGGCTCAGTTAAGGTGGGTTCGGCCCAACGGGAAATAAAAAGAAATTGGGCTCAGCTCTATTAGAGTCTGGGTCAATTAATAAAATTAAAGGGATGGCCCAAATAAATTTATTCACCCTATAATCCCTAACATTTTAAATTAATTACCTAACAAATAATTTAAGTATTTAAAGTATTTATTTTAATCATCAATTCTTCATTCTGAATTATTTACTACAACATGATAAAATTAATTATTAATTTTCGACTTTTCGTGCAAATAAATTTCTTAAGGGTTAACTCACTATTTTAATCAAGCTTAGTTAATGAGTCCCTTTAATGCACTGAAAATTATTGGACCACGTATTTATATAAATAATGATACCACATGGATCCAATTAAATCCGTAAAATTAGATATAATGAATTTATTTATTCAATAAATTTGGTACAATGTTTAAAAATTCCTGGACCTTACAACTAACGAACCAATAAGAAGGCTTCCCTAAATCGAGACTTGTGTAAGATGTACATATCGTTTTGAACGCGATAGTGATGAGATTTCTCCTTTAGATGCTAATCTAACTAGAACGAAGTAATAAGACTACAAATCACCTCTTTCTTTCATAATTTGAAGGAACTAATGAACCCATAAGAAGGTCTCCCTAAATCAAGACTTGTGTGAGATGTACACATTGTTTTGAACGCGATAGTGATGAGATTGTTCCTTCTGATGCTAATCAAACTAGAACAAAGTAATAAGACTCCTAATCACCACTTTCTTTGATAATTTGAAGGAAACTAATGAAACAATAAGAAGGCTTCCCTAAATCGAGACTTCTGTGAGATGTACACATCGTTTTGAACGCGATAGTGATGAGATTGCTCCTTTAGATGCTAATCAAACTAGAAAGAAGTAATATGATTCCTAATCACCTCTTTCTTTGAAAATTTGAACGAACTAATGAACCAATAAGAAGGCTTCCCTAAATCGAGACTTGTGTGAGATGTACACATCGTTTTGAACGCGATAGTGATGATATTGCTCCTTTAGATGCTAATCAAACTAGAACGAAGTAATATGACTCCAAATCACCTCTTTCTTTGATAATTTGAAGGAAACTAACGAAACAATAAGAAGGCTTCCCTAAATCGAGACTTGTGTGAGATGTACACATCGTTTTGAACGCGATAGTGATGAGATTGCACCTTTAGATGCTAATCAAACTAGAACTAAGTAATAAGACCCCAAATCACCTCTTTCTTTGATAATTTGAAGGAAACTAACGAACCAATAAGAAGGCTTCCCTAAATCGAGACTTGTGTGAGATGTACATATCGTTTTGAACGCGATAGTGATGAGATTTCTCCTTTAGATGCTAATCTAACTAGAACGAAGTAATAAGACTACAAATCACCTCTTTCTTTCATAATTTGAAGGAACTAATGAACCCATAAGAAGGTCTCCCTAAATCAAGACTTGTGTGAGATGTACACATTGTTTTGAACGCGATAGTGATGAGATTGTTCCTTCTGATGCTAATCAAACTAGAACAAAGTAATAAGACTCCTAATCACCACTTTCTTTGATAATTTGAAGGAAACTAATGAAACAATAAGAAGGCTTCCCTAAATCGAGACTTGTGTTAGATGTACACATTATTTTGAACGCGATAGTGATGAGATTGCCCATTTAGATGCTAATCAAACTAGAACGAAGTAATAAGACTCCAAATCACCTCTTTTTTAGATAATTTGAAGGAAACTAACGAAACAATAAGAAAGCTTCCCTAAATCGAGACTTGTGTGAGATGTACACATCGTTTTGAATGCAATATTGATGAGATTGTTCCTTTAGATGCTAATCAAACTAGAACGAAGTAATATGATTCCTAATCACCTCTTTCTTTGAAAATTTGATCGAACTAATGAACCAATAAGAAGGTCTCCTTAAATCAAGACTTGTGTGAGATGTACACATTGTTTTGAACGCGATAGTGATGAGATTGTTCCTTCTGATGCTAATCAAACTAGAACGAAGTAATAAGACTCCTAATCACCACTTTCTTTGACAATTTGAAAGAACTAATGAACCAATAAGAAGGTCTCCCTAAATCGAGACATGTGTGAGATGTACACATTGTTTTGAACGCGATAGTGATGAGATTGCTCCTTTAGATGCTAATAAAACTAGAACGAAGTAATAAGACTCCAAATCACCTCTTTCTTTGCTAATTTGAAGGAAACTAACGAAACAATAAGAAGGCTTCCCTAAATCGAGACTTCTGTGAGATGTACACATCGTTTTGAACGCGATAGTGATGAGATTGCTCCTTTAGATGCTAATCAAACTAGAAAGAAGTAATATGATTCCTAATCACCTCTTTCTTTGAAAATTTGAACGAACTAATGAACCAATAAGAAGGCTTCCCTAAATCGAGACTTGTGTGAGATGTACACATCGTTTTGAACGCGATAGTGATGATATTGCTCCTTTAGATGCTAATCAAACTAGAACGAAGTAATATGACTCCAAATCACCTCTTTCTTTGATAATTTGAAGAAAACTAACGAAACAATAAGAAGGCTTCTCTAAATCGAGACTTGTGTGAGATGTACACATCGTTTTGAACTCGATAGTGATGATATTGCTCCTTTAGATGCTAATCAAACTAGAACGAAGTAATATGACTCCTAATCACCTCTTTCTTTGACAATTTGAAGGAAACTAAAGAAACAATAAGAAGGCTTCCCTAAATCGAGACTTGTGTTAGATGTTCACATTATTTTGAATGCGATAGTGATGAGATTGCTCCTTTAGATGCTAATCAAACTAGAACGAAGTAATAAGACTCCAAATCACCTCTTTCTTTGATAATTTGAAGGAAACTAACGAAACAATAAGAAGGCTTCCCTAAATCGAGACTTGTGTGAGATGTACACATCGTTTTGAACGCGATAGTGATGAGATTTCTCCTTTAGATGCTAATCAAACTAGAACGAAGTAATAAGACTCCTAATCACCTCTTTCTTTGATAATTTGAAGGAAACTAACGAAACAATAAGAAGGCTTCCCTAAATCGAGACTTGTGTGAGATGTAGACATTGTTTTGAACGCGATAGTGATGAGATTCCTCCTTTAGATGCTAATCTAACTAGAACGAAGTAATAAGACTACAAATCACCTCTTTCTTTCATAATTTGAAGGAACTAATGAACCCATAAGAAGGTCTCCCTAAATCAAGACTTGTGTGAGATGTACACATTGTTTTGAACGTGATAGTGACGAGATTGTTCCTTCTGATGCTAATCAAACTAGAACAAAGTAATAAGACTCCTAATCACCACTTTCTTTGATAATTTGAAGGAAACTAATGAAACAATAAGAAGGCTTCCCTAAATCGAGGCTTGTGTGAGACATACATATCGTTTTGAATGCGATAGTGATGAGATTGCTCCTTTAGATGCTAATCAAACTAGAACGAAGTAATATGACTCCTAATCACCTCTTTCTTTGACAATTTGAAGGAAACTAAAGAAACAATAAGAAGGCTTCCCTAAATCGAGACTTGTGTTAGATGTACACATTATTTTGAACGCGATAGTGATGAGATTGCTCCTTTAGATGCTAATCAAACTAGAACGAAGTAATAAGACTCCAAATCACCTCTTTCTTTGATAATTTGAAGGAAACTAACGAAACAATAAGAAGGCTTTCCTAAATCGAGACTTGTGTGAGATGTACACAAATCGTTTTGAACGCGATAGTGATGAGATTGCTCCTTTAGATGCTAATCAAACAAGAACGAAGTAATAAGACTCCTAATCACCTCTTTCTTTGATAATTTGAAGGAAACTAACGAAACAATAAGAAGGCTTCCCTAAATCGAGACTTGTGTGAGATGTACACATCGTTTTGAACGCGATAGTGATGAGATTGCTCCTTTAGATTCTAATTAAACTAGAACGAAGTAATATGACTCCTAATCACCTATTTCTTTGACAATTTGAAGCAAATTAATGAAACAATAAGAAGGCTTCCCTAAATCGAGACTTGTGTGAGATGTACACATTGTTTTGAACGCGATAGTGATGAGATTGCTCCTTTAGATGCTAATCAAACTAGAACGAAGTAATAAGACTCCAAATCACCTCTTTCTTTGATAATTTGAAGGAAACTAATGACACAATAAGAAGGCTTCCCTAAATCGAGACTTGTGTGAGATGTACACATTATTTTGAACGCGATAGTGATAAGATTGCTCCTTTAGATGCTAATCAAACTAGAATGAAGTAATAAGACTCCAAATCACCTCTTTCTTTTATAATTTGAAGGAAACTAACGAAACAATAAGAAGGCTTCCCTAAATCGAGACTTGTGTGAGATGTACACATTATTTTGAACGCGATAGTGATGAGATTGCCCCTTTAGATGCTAATAAAACTAGAACGAAGAAATATGAATCCTAATAACCTCTTTCTTTGAAAAATTTGATCGAAACTAATGAACCAATAAGAAGGTCTCCTCCTTAAATCAAGACGTGTGTGATATGTACACATCGTTTTGAACGCGATAGTGATGATATTGCTCCTTTAGATGCTAATCAAACTAGAACGAAGTAATATGACTCCTAATCACCTCTTTCTTTGACAATTTGAAGGGAAACTAATGAAACCAATACAGAAGGTCTCCCTAAATCGAGACATGTGTGAGATGTACACATTGTTTTGAACGCGATAGTGATGAGATTGCTCCTTTAGATGCTAATCAAACTAGAACGAAGTAATAAGACTCCAAATCACCTCTTTCTTTGATAATTTGAAGGAAACTAACGAAACAATAAGAAGGCTTCCCTAAATCGAGACTTGTGTGAGATGTACACATTGTTTTGAACGCGATAGTGATGAGATTGCTCTCCTTTAGATGCTAATCTAACTAGAACGAAGTAATAAAACTCCTAATCACCTCTTTCTTTGACAATTTGAAGGAACTAATGAACCCATAAGAAGGTCTCCCTAAATCAAGACTTGTGTGAGATGTACACATTGTTTTGAACGCGATAGTGATGAGATTATTCCTTCTGATGCTAATCAAACTAGAACAAAGTAATAAGACTCTTAATCACCACTTTCTTTGATAATTTGAAGGAAACTAATGAAACAATAAGAAGGCTTCCCTAAATCGAGACTTGTGTTAGATGTACACATTATTTTGAACGCGATAGTGATGAGATTGCCCCTTTAGATGCTAATCAAACTAGAAACGAAAGTAATATGATTCCTAATAACCCTCTTTCTTTGAAAATTTGAACGAACTAATGAACCAATAAGAAGGTCTCCTTAAATCAAGACTTGTGTGAAATGTACACATCGTTTTGAACGCGATAGTGATGATATTGCTCCTTTAGATGCTAATCAAACTAGAACGAAGTAATATGACTCCTAATCACCTCTTTCTTTGACAATTTGAAGGAAACTAAAGAAACAATAAGAAGGCTTCCCTAAATCGAGACTTGTGTTAGATGTTCACATTATTTTGAACGCGATAGTGATGAGATTGCTCCTTTAGATGCTAATCAAACTAGAACGAAGTAATAAGACTCCAAATCACCTCTTTCTTTGATAATTTGAAGGAAACTAACGAAACAATAAGAAGGCTTCCCTAAATCGAGACTTGTGTGAGATGTACACATCGTTTGAAACGCGGATAGTGATGAGATTGCTCCTTTAGATGCTAATCAAACTAGAACGAAGTAATAAGACTCCAAATCACCTCTTTCTTTGATAATTTGAAGGAAACTAACGAAACAATAAGAAGGCTTCCCTAAATCGAGACTTGTGTGAGATGTACACATTGTTTTGAACGCGATAGTGATGAGATTGCTCCTTTAGATGCTAATCTAACTAGAACGAAGTAATAAGACTACAAATCACCTCTTTCTTTCATAATTTGAAGGAACTAATGAACCCATAAGAAGGTCTCCCTAAATCAAGACTTGTGTGAGATGTACACATTGTTTTGAACGTGATAGTGACGAGATTGTTCCTTCTGATGCTAATCAAACTAGAACAAAGTAATAAGACTCCTAATCACCACTTTCTTTGATAATTTGAAGGAAACTAATGAAACAATAAGAAGGCTTCCCTAAATCGAGACTTGTGTGAGATGTACATATCGTTTTGAATGCGATAGTGATGAGATTGCTCCTTTAGATGCTAATCAAACTAGAACGAAGTAATATGACTCCTAATCACCTCTTTCTTTGACAATTTGAAGGAAACTAAAGAAACAATAAGAAGGCTTCCCTAAATCGAGACTTGTGTTAGATGTACACATTATTTTGAACGCGATAGTGATGAGATTGCTCCTTTAGATGCTAATCAAACTAGAACAAAGTAATAAGACTCCAAATCACCTCTTTCTTTGATAATTTGAAGGAAACTAACGAAACAATAAGAAGGCTTTCCTAAATCGAGACTTGTGTGAGATGTACACATCGTTTTGAACGCGATAGTGATGAGATTGCTCCTTTAGATGCTAATCAAACTAGAACGAAGTAATAAGACCCCAAATCACCTCTTTCTTTGATAATTTGAAGGAAACTAACGAAACAATAAGAAGGCTTCCCTAAATCGAGACTTGTGTGAGATGTACACATCGTTTTGAACGCGATAGTGATTAGATTGCTCCTTTAGATGCTAATAAAACTAGAACGAAGTAATATGATTCCTAATCACCTCTTTCTTTGAAAATTTGAACGAACTAATGAACCAATAAGAAGGTATCCTTAAATCGTGACTTCTGTGAGATGTACACATCGTTTTGACCGTGATAGTGATGGGATTGCTCTTTTGGATGCTAATCAAACTAGAACGAAGTAATAAGACTCCAAATCACCTCATTCTTTGATAATTTGAAGGAAACTAACGAAACAATAAGAAGGCTTCCCTAAATCGAGACTTGTGTGAGATGTACACATCGTTTTGAACGCGATAGTGATGAGATTGCTCCTTTTGATGCTAATCAAACTAGAACGAAGTAATAAGACTCCTAATCACCTCTTTCTTTGATAATTTGAAGGAAACTAACGAAACAATAAGAAGGCTTCCCTAAATCGAGACTTGTGTGAGATGTACACATTATTTTGAACGCGATAGTGATGAGATTGCTCCTTTAGATGCTAATCAAACTAGAACGAAGTAATATGACTCCTAATCACCTCTTTCTTTGACAATTTGATCGAACTAATGAACCAATAAGAAGGTCTCCTTAAATCAAGACTTGTGTGAAATGTACACATCGTTTTGAACGCGATAGTGATGATATTGCTCCTTTAGATGCTAATCAAACTAGAACGAAGTAATATGACTCCTAATCACCTCTTTCTTTGACAATTTGAAGGAACTAATGAACCAATAAGAAGGTCTCCCTAAATCGAGACATGTGTGAGATGTACACATTGTTTTGAACGCGATAGTGATGAGATTGCTCCTTTAGATGCTAATCAAACTAGAACGAAGTAATAAGACTCCTAATCACCTCTTTCTTTGATAATTTGAAGGAAACTAACGAAACAATAAGAAGGCTTCCCTAAATCGAGACTTGTGTGAGATGTACACATTGTTTTGAACGCGATAGTGATGAGATTGCTCTCCTTTAGATGCTAATCTAACTAGAACGAAGTAATAAAACTCCTAATCACCTCTTTCTTTGACAATTTGAAGGAACTAATGAACCCATAAGAAGGTCTCCCTAAATCAAGACTTGTGTGAGATGTACACATTGTTTTGAACGCGATAGTGCTGAGATTGCTCCTTCTGATGCTAATCAAACTAGAACGAAGTAATAAGACTCTTAATCACCTCTTTCTTTGATAATTTGAAGGAAACTAATGAAACAATAAGAAGGCTTCCCTAAATCGAGACTTGTGTTAGATGTACACATCGTTTTGAACGCGATAGTGATGAGATTGCTCCTTTAGATGCTAATCAAACTAGAACGAAGTAATATGACTCCTAATCACCTCTTTCTTTGACAATTTGAAGGAACTAATGAACCAATAAGAAGGTCTCCTAAATCAAGACTTGTGTGAGATGTACACATCGTTTTGAACGCGATAGTGATGAGATTGCTCCTTTAGATGCTAATCAAACTAGAACGAAGTAATAAGACTCCTAATCACCACTTTCTTTGACAATTTGAAGGAAACTAACGAAAAAATAAGAAGGCTTCCCTAAATCGAGACTTGTGTGAGATGTACACATTATTTTGAACGTGATAGTGATGAAATTACTCCTTTAGATGCTAATCAAACTAGAACGAAGTAATAAGACTCCTAATCACCTCTTTCTTTGATAATTTGAAGGAAACTAACGAAAAAAATAAGAAGGCTTCCCTAAATCGAGACTTGTGTGAGATGTACACATCGTTTTGAACGCGATAGTGATGAGATTGCTCCTTTAGATGCTAATCAAACTAGAACGAAGTAATAAGACTCCTAATCACCTCTTTCTTTGATAATTTGAAGGAAACTAACGAAACAATAAGAAGGCTTCCCTAAATCGAGACTTGTGTGAGATGTACACATTGTTTTGAACGCGATAGTGATGAGATTGCTCCTTTAGATGCTAATCAAACTAGAACGAAGTAATAAGAAATCACCTCTTTCTTTAACAATTTGAAGGAACTAATGAACCAATAAGAAGGTCTCCCTAAATCAAGACTTGTGTGAGATGTACACATTGTTTTGAACGTGATAGTGATGAGATTGCTCCTTCTGATGCTAATCAAACTAGAACGAAGTAATAAGACTCCTAATCACCTCTTTCTTTGATAATTTGAAGGAAACTAATGAAACAATAAGAAGGCTTCCCTAAATCGAGACTTGTGTGAGATGTACACATCGTTTTGAACGCGATAGTGATGAGATTGCTCCTTTAGATGCTAATCAAACTAGAACGAAGTAATATGACTCCTAATCACCTCTTTCTTTGACAATTTGAAGGAAACTAAAGAAACAATAAGAAGGCTTCCCTAAATCGAGACTTGTGTTAGATGTACACATCGTTTTGAACGCGATAGTGATGAGATTGCTCCTTTAGATGCTAATCAAACTAGAACGAAGTAATAAGACTCCAAATCACCTCTTTCTTTGATAATTTGAAGGAAACTAACGAAACAATAAGAAGGCTTTCCTAAATCGAGACTTGTGTGAGATGTACACATCGTTTTGAACGCGATAGTGATGAGATTGCTCCTTTAGATGCTAATCAAACTAGAACGAAGTAATAAGACTCCTAATCACCTCTTTCTTTGACAATTTGAAGGAAACTAACGAAACAATAAGAAGGCTTCCCTAAATCGAGACTTGTGTGAGATGTACACATCGTTTTGAACGCGATAGTGATGAGATTGCTCCTTTAGATGCTAATCAAACTAGAACGAAGTAATATGACTCCTAATCACCTCTTTCTTTGACAATTTGAAGGAAACTAACGAAACTATAAGAAGGTCTCCCTAAATCAAGACTTGTGTGAGATGTACACATCGTTTTGAACGCGATAGTGATGAGATTGCTCCTTTAGATGCTAATCAAACTAGAACGAAGTAATATGACTCCTAATCACCTCTTTCTTTAACAATTTGAAGGAACTAATGAACCAATAAGAAGGTCTCCCTAAATCGAGACTTGTGTGAGATGTACACATTATTTTGAACGCGATAGTGATGAGATTGCTCCTTTAGATGCTAATCAAACTAGAATGAAGTAATAAGACTCCAAATCACCTCTTTCTTTGATAATTTGAAGGAAACTAACGAAACAATAAGAAGGCTTCCCTAAATCGAGACTTGTGTGAGATGTACACATTATTTTAAACGCGATAGTGATGAGATTGCCCCTTTAGATGCTAATCAAACTAGAACGAAGTAATATGATTCCTAATAACCCCTTTCTTTGAAAATTTGATCGAACTAATGAACCAATAAGAAGGTCTCCCTAAATCAAGACTTGTGTGAGATGTACACATCGTTTTGAACGCGATAGTGACGATATTGCTCCTTTAGATGCTAATCAAACTAGAACGAAGTAATATGACTCCTAATCACCTCTTTCTTTGACAATTTGAAGGAACTAATGAACCAATAAGAAGGTCTCCCTAAATCAAGACTTGTGTGAGATGTACACATTGTTTTGAACGGGATAGTGATGAGATTGCTCCTTTAGATGCTAATCAAACTAGAACGAAGTAATAAGACTCCAAATCACCTCTTTCTTTGATAATTTGAAGGAAACTAACGAAACATTAAGAAAGCTTCCCTAAATCGAGACTTGTGTGAGATGTACACATCATTTTGAACGCGATAGTGATGAGATTGCTCTTTTGATGCTAGTCAAACTAGAACGAAGTAATAAGACTCCTAATCACCTCTTTCTTTGACAATTTGAAGGAAACTAACGAAACAATAAGAAGGCTTCCCTAAATCGAGACTTGTGTGAGATGTACACATCGTTTTGAACGCGATAGTGATGAGATTGCTCATTCTGATGTTAATAAAACTAGAACGAAGTAATAAGACTCTTAATCACCACTTTTTTTGATAATTTGAAGGAAACTAATGATACAATAAGAAGGCTTCCCTAAATCGAGACTTGTGTGAGGTGTACACATCGTTTTGAACGCGATAGTGATGAGATTGCTCCTTTAGATGCTAATCGAACTAGAACGAAGTAATAAGACTCCTAATCACCTCTCTTTCTTTGAAAATTTGATCGAACTAATGAACCAATAAGAAGGTCTCCTTAAATCGAGACTTGTGTGAGATGTACACATCGTTTTGAACGCGATAGTGATGAGATTGCTCCTTCTGATGCTAATCAAACTAGAACGAAGTAATAAGACTCCAAATCACCTCTTTCTTTGACAATTTGAAGAAACTAACGAAACAGTAAGAAAGTCTCCCTAAATCAAGACATGTGTGAGATGTACACATTGTTTTGTACGCGATAGTGATGAGAGTGCTCCTTCTGATGCTAGTCAAACTACAACGAAGTAATAAGACTCCTAATCACCTCCTTCTTTGATAATTTGAAGGAAACTAACGAAACAATAAGAAGGCTTCCCTAAATCGAGACTTGTGTGAGATGTACACATTGTTTTGAACGCGATAGTGATGAGATTGCTCCTTTAGATGCTAATCTAACTAGAACGAAGTAATAAAACTCCTAATCACCTCTTTCTTTGACAATTTGAAGGAACTAATGAACCCATAAGAAGGTCTCCCTAAATCAAGACTTGTGTGAGATGTACACATCGTTTTGAACGCGATAGTGATGAGATTGCTCCTTCTGATGCTAATCAAACTAGAACAAAGTAATAAGACTCTTAATCACCACTTTCTTTGATAATTTGAAGGAAACTAATGAAACAATAAGAAGGCTTCCCTAAATCGAGACTTGTGTTAGATGTACACATTATTTTGAACACGATAGTGATGAGATTGCCCCTTTAGATGCTAATCAAACTAGAACGAAGTAATATGATTCCTAATAACCTCTTTCTTTGAAAATTTGATCGAACTAATGAACCAATAAGAAGGTCTCCTTAAATCAAGACTTGTGTGAAATGTACACATCGTTTTGAACGCGATAGTGATGATATTGCTCCTTTAGATGCTAATCAAACTAGAACGAAGTAATATGACTCCTAATCACCTCTTTCTTTGACAATTTGAAGGAACTAATGAACCAATAAGAAGGTCTCCCTAAATCGAGACGTGTGTGAGATGTACACATCGTTTTGAACGCGATAGTGATGAGATTGCTCCTTTAGATGCTAATAAAACTAGAACGAAGTAATATGATTCCTAATCACCTCTTTCTTTGACAATTTGAAGGAACTAATGAACTCATAAGAAGGTCTCCCTAAATCAAGACTTGTGTGAGATGTACACATTTGTATTTGAAACAGCGATAGTGATGAGATTATTCCTTCTGATGCCTAATCAAACTAAGCAACAAAAGTAATAAGAAACTCCCTTATCGACCCACTTTCTTTGGATAATTTGAAGGAGAAACTAATGAAACAATAAGAATGCTCCCTAAAATCAGAGACTTGTGATTAGATTTAACACATTTTTTTTGAAACCGCGATAGTGAATTGAATTGCCCCTTTAGATGCTAATCAAACTAGAACGAAGTAATAAGACTCCTAATCACCTCTTTCTTTGACAATTTGAAGGAAACTAACGAAACAATAAGAAGGCTTCCCTAAATCAAGACTTGTGTGAGATGTACACATCGTTTTGAACGCGATAGTGATGAGATTGCTCCTTTAGATGCTAATCAAACTAGAACGAAGTAATATGACTCCTAATCACCTCTTTCTTTGACAATTTGAAGGAAACTAACGAAACAATAAGAAGGCTTCCCTAAATCGAGACTTGTGTGAGATGTACACATCGTTTTGAACGCGATAGTGATGAGATTGCTCCTTTAGATGCTAATCAAACTAGAACGAAGTAATAAGACTCCTAATCACCTCTTTCTTTGATAATTTGAAGGAAACTAACGAAACAATAAGAAGGCTTCCCTAAATCGAGACTTGTGTGAGATGTACACATCGTTTTGAACGCGATAGTGATGAGATTGCTCCTTTAGATGCTAATCAAACTAGAACGAAGTAATAAGACTCCTAATCACCTCTTTCTTTGATAATTTGAAGGAAACTAACGAAACAATAAGAAGGCTTCCCTAAATCGAGACTTGTGTGAGATGTACACATCGTTTTGAACGCGATAGTGATGAGATTGCTCCTTTAGATGCTAATCAAACTAGAACGAAGTAATAAGACTCCTAATCACCTCTTTCTTTGACAATTTGAAGGAAACTAACGAAACAATAAGAAGGTCTCCCTAAATCGAGACTTGTGTGAGATGTACACATCGTTTTGAACGCGATAGTGATGAGATTGCTCCTTTAGATGCTAATCAAACTAGAACGAAGTAATAAGACTCCTAATCACCTCTTTCTTTGATAATTTGAAGGAAACTAATGAAACAATAAGAAGGCTTCCCTAAATCGAGACTTGTGTGAGATGTACACATCGTTTTGAACGCGATAGTGATGAGATTGCTCCTTTAGATGCTAATCAAACTAGAACGAAGTAATAAGACTCCTAATCACCTCTTTCTTTGATAATTTGAAGGAAACTAACGAAACAATAAGAAGGCTTCCCTAAATCGAGACTTGTGTGAGATGTACACATCGTTTTGAACGCGATAGTGATGAGATTGCTCCTTTAGATGCTAATCAAACTAGAACGAAGTAATATGACTCCTAATCACCTCTTTCTTTGACAATTTGAAGGAACTAATGAACCAATAAGAAGGTCTCCTAAATCAAGACTTGTGTGAGATGTACACATCGTTTTGAACGCGATAGTGATGAGATTGCTCCTTTAGATGCTAATCAAACTAGAACGAAGTAATAAGACTCCTAATCACCTCTTTCTTTGACAATTTGAAGGAAACTAACGAAACAATAAGAAGGCTTCCCTAAATCGAGACTTGTGTGAGATGTACACATCGTTTTGAACGCGATAGTGATGAGATTGCTCCTTTAGATGCTAATCAAACTAGAACGAAGTAATATGACTCCTAATCACCTCTTTCTTTGATAATTTGAAGGAAACTAACGAAACAATAAGAAGGCTTCCCTAAATCGAGACTTGTGTGAGATGTACACATCGTTTTGAACGCGATAGTGATGAGATTGCTCCTTTAGATGCTAATCAAACTAGAACGAAGTAATAAGACTCCTAATCACCTCTTTCTTTGACAATTTGAAGGAAACTAACGAATCAATAAGAAGGTCTCCCTAAATCGAGACTTGTGTGAGATGTACACATCGTTTTGAACGCGATAGTGATGAGATTGCTCCTTTAGATGCTAATCAAACTAGAACGAAGTAATAAGACTCCTAATCACCTCTTTCTTTGATAATTTGAAGGAAACTAACGAAACAATAAGAAGGCTTCCCTAAATCAAGACTTGTGTGAGATGTACACATCGTTTTGAACGCGATAGTGATGAGATTGCTCCTTTAGATGCTAATCAAACTAGAACGAAGTAATAAGACTCCTAATCACCTCTTTCTTTGACAATTTGAAGGAAACTAACGAAACAATAAGAAGGCTTCCCTAAATCGAGACTTGTGTGAGATGTACACATTGTTTGGAACGCGATAGTGATGAGATTGCTCCTTTTGATGCTAATCAAAGTAGAAGGAAGTAATAAGACTCCTAATCACCTCTTTCTTTGATAATTTGAAGGAAACTAACGAAACAATAAGAAGGCTTCCCTAAATCGAGACTTGTGTGAGATGTACACATCGTTTTGAACGCGATAGTGATGAGATTGCTCCTTTAGATGCTAATCAAACTAGAACGAAGTAATAAGACTCCTAATCACCTCTTTCTTTGACAATTTGAAGGAAACTAGAAACAATAAGAAGGCTTCCCTAAATCGAGACTTGTGTGAGATGTACACATCGTTTTGAACGCGATAGTGATGAGATTGCTCCTTTAGATGCTAATCAAACTAGAACGAAGTAATAAGACTCCTAATCACCTCTTTCTTTGATAATTTGAATGAAACTAACTAAACAATAAGAAGGCTTCCCTAAATCGAGAATTGTGTGAGATGTACACATCGTTTTGAACGCGATAGTGATGAGATTGCTCCTTTAGATGCTAATCAAACTAGAACGAAGTAATAAGACTCCTAATCACCTCTTTCTTTGACAATTTGAAGGAAACTAATGAACCAATAAGAAGGTCTCCCTAAATCGAGACTTGTGTGAGATGTACACATCGTTTTGAACGCGATAGTGATGAGATTGCTCCTTTAGATGCTAATCAAACTAGAACGAAGTAATAAGACTCCTAATCACCTCTTTCTTTGACAATTTGAAGGAAACTAACGAAACAATAAGAAGGCTTCCCTAAATCAAGACTTGTGTGAGATGTACACATTGTTTTGAACGCGATAGTGATGAGATTGCTCCTTTAGATGCTAATCAAACTAGAACGAAGTAATAAGACTCCTAATCACCTCTTTCTTTGATAATTTGAAGGAAACTAACGAAACAATAAGAAGGCTTCCCTAAATCGAGACTTGTGTGAGATGTACACATCGTTTTGAACGCGATAGTGATGAGATTGCTCCTTTAGATGCTAATCAAACTAGAACGAAGTAATAAGACTCCTAATCACCTCTTTCTTTGACAATTTGAAGGAAACTAACGAAACAATAAGAAGGTCTCCCTAAATCAAGACTTGTGTGAGATGTACACATCGTTTTGAACGCGATAGTGATGAGATTGCTCCTTTAGATGCTAATCAAACTAGAACGAAGTAATAAGACTCCTAATCACCTCTTTCTTTGATAATTTGAAGGAAACTAACGAAACAATAAGAAGGCTTCCCTAAATCGAGACTTGTGTGAGATGTACACATCGTTTTGAACGCGATAGTGATGAGATTGCTCCTTTAGATGCTAATCAAACTAGAACGAAGTAATAAGACTCCTAATCACCTCTTTCTTTGATAATTTGAAGGAAACTAACGAAACAATAAGAAGGCTTCCCTAAATCGAGACTTGTGTGAGATGTACACATCGTTTTGAACGCGATAGTGATGAGATTGCTCCTTTAGATGCTAATCAAACTAGAACGAAGTAATAAGACTCCTAATCACCTCTTTCTTTGACAATTTGAAGGAAACTAACGAAACAATAAGAAGGTCTCCCTAAATCGAGACTTGTGTGAGATGTACACATCGTTTTGAACGCGATAGTGATGAGATTGCTCCTTTAGATGCTAATCAAACTAGAACGAAGTAATATGACTCCTAATCACCTCTTTCTTTGACAATTTGAAGGAAACGAACGAACAATAAGAAGGTCTCCCTAAATCGAGATTTGTGTGAGATGTACACATCGTTTTGAACGCGATAGTGATGAGATTGCTCCTTTAGATGCTAATCAAACTAGAACGAAGTAATATGACTCCTAATCACCTCTTTCTTTGACAATTTGAAGGAAACTAACGAAACAATAAGAAGGCTTCCCTAAATCGAGACTTGTGTGAGATGTACACATCGTTTTGAACGCGATAGTGATGAGATTGCTCCTTTAGATGCTAATCAAACTAGAACGAAGTAATAAGACTCCTAATCACCTCTTTCTTTGACAATTTGAAGGAAACTAACGAAACAATAAGAAGGCTTCCCTAAATCGAGACTTGTGTGAGATGTACACATCGTTTTGAACGCGATAGTGATGAGATTGCTCCTTTAGATGCTAATCAAACTAGAACGAAGTAATAAGACTCCTAATCACCTCTTTCTTTGACAATTTGAAGGAAACGAATGAACAATAAGAAGGTCCCTAAATCAAGACTTGTGTGAGATGTACACATCGTTTTGAACGCGATAGTGATGAGATTGCTCCTTTAGATGCTAATCAAACTAGAACGAAGTAATAAGACTCCTAATCACCTCTTTCTTTGATAATTTGAAGGAAACTAACGAAACAATAAGAAGGTCTCCCTAAATCGAGACTTGTGTGAGATGTACACATCGTTTTGAACGCGATAGTGATGAGATTGCTCCTTTAGATGCTAATCAAACTAGAACGAAGTAATAAGACTCCTAATCACCTCTTTCTTTGATAATTTGAAGGAAACTAACGAAACAATAAGAAGGCTTCCCTAAATCGAGACTTGTGTGAGATGTACACATCGTTTTGAACGCGATAGTGATGAGATTGCTCCTTTAGATGCTAATCAAACTAGAACGAAGTAATAAGACTCCTAATCACCTCTTTCTTTGACAATTTGAAGGAAACTAACGAAACAATAAGAAGGCTTCCCTAAATCGAGACTTGTGTGAGATGTACACATCGTTTTGAACGCGATAGTGATGAGATTGCTCCTTTAGATGCTAATCAAACTAGAACGAAGTAATAAGACTCCTAATCACCTCTTTCTTTGACAATTTGAAGGAAACTAACGAAACAATAAGAAGGCTTCCCTAAATCGAGACTTGTGTGAGATGTACACATCGTTTTGAACGCGATAGTGATGAGATTGCTCCTTTAGATGCTAATCAAACTAGAACGAAGTAATAAGACTCCTAATCACCTCTTTCTTTGACAATTTGAAGGAAACTAATGAAACAATAAGAAGGTCTCCCTAAATCAAGACTTGTGTGAGATGTACACATCGTTTTGAACGCGATAGTGATGAGATTGCTCCTTTAGATGCTAATCAAACTAGAACGAAGTAATAAGACTCCTAATCACCTCTTTCTTTGATAATTTGAAGGAAACTAACGAAACAATAAGAAGGTCTCCCTAAATCGAGACTTGTGTGAGATGTACACATCGTTTTGAACGCGATAGTGATGAGATTGCTCCTTTAGATGCTAATCAAACTACAACGAAGTAATAAGACTCCTAATCACCTCTTTTTTGATAATTTGAACTAACGAAAATAAGAAGGTCTCCCTAAATCGAGACTTGTTGTGAGATGTACACATCGTTTTGAAAGCGGATAGTGATGAGATTGCTTTAGATGCTAATCAAACTAGAACGAAGTAATATGAAACTCCTAATCACCTCTTTCTTTGACAATTTGAAGGAACTAACGAACCAATAAGAAGGTCTCCCTAAATCGAGACTTGTGTGAGATGTACACATCGTTTTGAACGCGATAGTGATGAGATTGCTCCTTTAGATGCTAATC